>PVKS010024254.1:0-19561 GCA_004027875.1 Aplodontia rufa
GATGGGGTGGGTAGGTGGATGGGTAGATGGATGGGTGGAGGATGGATGAGTGGATAGGTGGAGGGTGGTGGATGGATGGTGGGTGAATGGATGGATGGGATGGGTGGATGGATGGTGTGGATAAATTGAGGGAAAGACTCAGCAAGTAAGCAGTGCAGCCACAGTTACCTGACTCCAAGAGATCTTCCCACTTGCACATGAGACCCTGCTTTTCAGCACCCAGAAGAGCACCCAGCAGGCACCCAGTTACTGTCAAGGAGTTCCCTAAGCCGCAGCAGCAGCCAGTCCTGTTGGATTTCCACAGCTGCCTCACGGGGCAGGCAGTGAGCTGGGCCCAACCACCCGATTGCCCTGGGGATGGGGGACACAAGGTTCTCCCTTTGGACTCATCCGAACAGGCTGAACAGGCTGAGGAGCCTCGGGAGCGCGAGCAGAGGCTGGAGGCGGTTTCCTGGCACGCGACCGGCCAGCGGCTCCCAGGGCCGCGTCACCAGGGGGCAGCAGTTGAGCGTCCCCAGGCTGCGCGGGAGCGCGTGAGGGAAGACGCACGGGGCAGACTGCGCACCCACGCGCACCGCTGGGGACAGGGCCTGCCGAGGAGGAGGAGATGCCACCAAGGAGAAGCAAAAAGCTGGACCGAGTGCGATCTGAGGGTGGATTGCAACTGTCCCTAGATACTGTAGGACTAGCTGTGTGCCCATCTGCGCAAAGACAGTTCTGGAAGGAATCCCAGGAGGTCGCTTCTGATTGTGTGCCTTTTGTGCTGCCGAACAGTCTTTTGCAATGGAGGGTTTGGTTTTGTTTCCAGTTAGCGTTGGTTATCTGGACGTTGGGTTGTGGGGTTTGCTCCCTTTCCTTTTTCTAACACAGGTTGATGTTTTCACCCAGGGAAGTGTGGGAGAAGGGTGGGGCCTGAGTGTGGCTGGCTCAGCGGCAGGGGGCCCAGGGCATCCTGAGCCACAGGGAGCCAGGCCACTTGACTGTCCAGGAACCGGGATGGGTGTGGGGGTTGGAGGGCTTGGTGCTTGGTGACACATCCTGACCAGTAAAACCCCATAGCCCAGGGACACAGAGGATGGAGCTTCCCAGTGGTCAGCGGAAGAGAATAACCAAGCCATGGGGTGGTGGAGGTTTGGCATCAACCTGGGCTCTATCTTCTGTCCTGGCTGTTTCCTCGAAGATGCCCATGGGTCCTGGCCATTTTTCTCCTCCTGTGTCTGGCAGCTGACTGACCCTGGGCAAATGACCTCTCTGAGCATGATTTTTCTGTGGTAAAACAGCAGTTTTAAGTTATAAATTTAGCACTGATGGATGTAAAGCCCTCAGTGAAAAGACCAGCATGGAGCAGGCATTTAATTAAAGCTGGCTATGCACACATTCTCCCTGTCCCCACCTCTCAGCTCTCCCTCCCCCGCCCCTTCCCTCTTCTGTGGAACAGAAGCTGCAAAGAGGCAGTGTGTGGCCTGGCGATGGTCACCTCGCTGTCCCAGTCTTTCTATGAACCAGGTGGACACCTCCTCAGACCTCAGAACACCCCATCCAAGGAGTAGTCCCAGCGCCCAGCCCTGCAGTTCCTGTGGTTTGCACTTGAAGGCAACGTTGAGCTTCGAATTTCCACCCGCACAGGGCGCCTGTCCACAGTCCCCCCAGCAGGATCTGCAAGCCCAGGCTGTCCTGACGCTGGAGCAACTCAGAGGACATGCCAGCTCCCACAGCACGGGGCGGAGCTAGGAACCTTGCTGACCCTAAGAGTGACTGGCTGAAAACAGTCCTGGGAGAAGAAGATGAAAGCCAGGCAGATTGTGGAGCTCCGCACGCCTTTCCACCTTTCTCCAGTGACGAGAGTGACCGCGACAGCTAAGTAAACTATGGTGTGTACTCTTGAAATCTGTATAAATGGAAGGAAAGGTGCAAACACCCAGTCTCGATTTTTACTGCAGACATCTCAAAATTATACTCACGGGAGGAGAAGAGAAAGAAATAGAAATATAAGTAAAAATTGAATCACTGAAGAAATAGGGCTGGGAGTTTTTTCCTGGATTCCATTTCGGGTCACATAAGTCTCCAGGCTTTCATGAGTGTGGCATAGTAAGATTTGTAGTCACATGGTCCTGATGCTTCAGGCCTGCTGAAGTCCCCAAGTCCAGAGCACAGAGCCTCCTGTGGAGCAAGACCCAAGTGGTCTTCAGGGAGCTCCTAAGAAATGGTCTCTCCTGGGCTGGAATGGTGGCTCGGCAGTTATGGTGCTTGCCTGGCATGCGCAAGGACGTGGGTTCAAACCCCAGCACCACGTGCACAAGTGGTGGAGCAATGAAGGCCACATGAAAAACTAAATAAAAATGATTCTTTTTCCCTCTCTCTCTCTCTTAAAAAAAAAGTTTATTCTAAGATACATTAGAAAAGAAGAATGAGCACATATATTGGGTTAGCTCTCCTACGAAAGAGCAGAATTTCAGTGGGAGCAGAGAGAACAGAAGAAGACGGCAGGAGGCCCCCTTGCCAGAGCAGGCCTGGCTCATCTGCTGCTGGTGTCCTAGTAATAAGCGTTTTCTGTCCACTAAGCATTGCCATGTACAGATGCCATGCCACCTCGTGTATGTCATGCACCAAGAAGGTGGCAGTGACACGTTCCACCTTTTCCACCTTTTGCGGATAAAAAATGGAGGCTGCGGGAGGTCCTTGGTCTGAAGTTGCATGGCTTGCTAGTGGCCAGCCCAGGACCGGGACCTGAATGTGTCCCTTCCCAAAGCCAGCGTTCCTTCTGCCACACGCAGCCAGCAGTGCCTGGAGAGGCAGGCAGAGGAGCCCTGGGGTGGGGGACTGCATCACAGTAGTGACATGTACCATATCCACGCGTCACCGTGTTCCAGACGCTTGCTGCTGGGGTTAAAGCAGCGCATTTGTCTGGCAGGAGGGCAGGGAGCGTCCCAGGAAGATGCCTGTGGATCCTGGCTCCGGCCCTGCTTCACACCTGCTGCTCCCTGCTCTGCTGCCTCTTAGCTGGGCAGCAGGGTGCCTTAAAACAGGACTCTCCTGGAGCACTGCACCGGCTCTTCTGAACCAGGTGCTGGCTGACGCCGGTGTCAAGGCACTGGGGAGGGCACACTGTCCTTGGGCCTGCTTCAGGGATGAGAAGCAGCTCAGAAACACGAAGGAACTCTCCTCAGGCCACTTGCTGGGAAGTAAAAAAAAAAAAAAACCCAGGGTCTAAGCCGGCTGGGGACAAGCCCTCGGCCACCACCAAAGATGTCTTTCACCCTGCCACCTGGCTTTGATGGCAAAAAGGACGGAAACTTCACAGCAGCCTCAGTCTCTTCTGTAAAATGGGCGCGCAAGGCCCCTCCAAGGGTGAGGTGAGGCCTGAGTTAAGTGTGGAGTCTGTGATCTACGCTCGGAAGACCCTAGGCGTTGGTTACTGCGATTGCAGACTTGGCAGGAGGGAGGCACCATGGTCCAACATCCCCAGAACGGCTTCCAGTCTCCGTGCACACTGCACTGGTACATCCTCCCTCCAGGACATTGGGACACAGTGAGAAATGGCTTCCCCATGCACGTGACTGAATCTGACTGCCCTGGAAGGGAGAGAGAATCAAGTGCCCCTCTCCCACATGGCCTCGCCCCCAGCCCTCCCTCTCCTGCCTCCAGGCCCCTCGCAGCTCAGCACCTCTCCAGAAGCCCAGAGCAGGACCTGACCCAGGACCTGAGCGCAGACCTGGTCCCCTTTCATCTCCAGTTGACAGAATGCGGGGTGAGGAGCAAAGGCACAATGTTGAAAAATCACGAGGGCAGTCATGCTCAGAGCGCCTTAGGACAAGATGGATCTCGGCTCCGGACACTTCCTCTGCTTCTGTCCCCTAACTCATTCCCGCTGGCAGCTGCCACTTCCCTGGGCTTGTCCTGGTTTCTGTCCTCTTGTAGCACAGTCAGGCTCTGAGAGCAAACCCAGCCTTGTTGCAGGGCCACCCGCTACATGGGCTGTCTGGGGGGCAGAGCCCTGCGAGATGGCCTCCCACACCAGCACTCCTCACAGGGACAGTGGCCACACCACAGCTGGGGGCCCTGCCGGGTGGCTTCCACAGGCAGCTCTCCCACAAGGCAGCCAGAACTCCTCTGCCCTTTGGGGTGCTTCTGAGGACAGAAGAGTGCTCTGGGGAGTGATGGCCTCAGTCCAGGCCTGTGTGGAGGGTGCCACCCATGTGCCCCATCTCTGAACCCCCCTCAGTGCACACAGTGCTCCGTGTCCATGGCCTCATGTCTGCCCATTCAGCCAACCGTGCATGGACAGCATTTGGGGGAAAAGTGGCATCTGAACTGAACACGGGCACAACCTCACCTTGCTATTCTGGCAGCTGTGTATGCAGCACCTGTACGTTGGGATTGCAAGGCCTCTGGGGGTGATCTAAAGTACCAGCAGGGCTGCGAGGGTGCTGCGCAAACACGGCTCTGCTGCACATAAGGGCCTGGAGCACACCCAGGCTTTAGCACCTGAGGGCTCCTGGGGTCCCCCGTGGACACTGAGGGACCACTGTCCTTACCGTATTGTTAATGCCAGCTGCTTGTCTGGGTCTCACGCAAGGTCCTCGAGGAATGCATCTCTCCTGGTGTTGCTGACTCCTCAATGCCTGGCCATACAGCAAGCAATCAAGAAACGTTTGTTGAGGGCTGCAGCATAGCTTGGCAGTTACGGCACCTGCCTGGGATGGGCGAGGATGTGGTTCAACCCCAGCACCACGTCAAGCAACGAAGGCCACATGATAAACTACATAAAATTGAGTCGATCAGGTGAATTGACTCCCCTTAGCACTGACCATCTCATCCACACATGTGCCATAGGAGAAGCTGCGTGGTGTAACGAAACATACGCTGGAGGACTTCCTGTTTCAAAACAGAACAAAGACCTTCCTCCTGAAAACTCACAGGAGGACAAGAAGGAAACACGCAGACCACATCCTCCAGGGCTGGGGCAGTGGCTCAGCAGTGACAGCAGGCACAAGGACCCAGGTTTGAACCCCAGCACCACTTATATAACTAAGTGTCAGAGAAACAAAGGGAAGATGAAAAAATAAATAAAAAGGATTCTCTCTCTCTCTCTCCCTCTCCCTTTAGAAAAAAAAATGCATCTTCCATGAAGCCAGGAGATACATGCACACTTAAGCCCAGTGTGTGAAGCTGAAGGTACACATAGAAAGATAAATGCAGGAAACAAATCAAACCTGAGGACCTGTAGTGTTGGTAGAGGCACCCACAGAAAAGCTCAGGAAGACAAGGCATCAAATTCTCACATGAGATAAAGAACGAACAAAGAGGAAAAGCAAGGTCATTCAAAATGCCTCCTTGAAGGGCACGCAGCCCAAATGATGAAAGGATAAACAGAATGTGGTATATCCATACAATGGAATATTACTCAGCAATTAAAAGGAGTGCACACTGATACGTGCCACCATATGAGCACGTATATGAGCCTTGAAAACATGCCAACTGAAAGAAGTCAAACACAGAGGGCCGCACACTGTCTGTTGCTATTCATATGAATGCCAGAATGCACAAATCTATATAGGCAGAAAGTAGCTTAGTGATTACCAGAGACTGGGGAGGGTGCAGTGAGAAATGCTCTGAAATTAAATAGTAGTGGTGCATTAGTACATTGTAAATGTACTAAAAGCCACCAAACCGGATGCTCTAAAGGGGTGAATTAATGGTATGCAAAATTAGATCACAACTTTTTAAAAGAGTAGATAAGCCTTCCAATCCACTTCTTCTGATGTAAATATGAACTGAGAGGAAAAAGGTTCCCCAGGATCCTGAAGCACAATCTTGCCAGGAAAGAGGGTGACCGGAGCATCCACAGAGAATTAAGAAATTCAGAGCTCACAGAGATAATGCAGGGGCTCAGAAGAAGACATCAGAGAATTACACAGCAGGAGCTCCAGAAAATTGTATCTGAGAACAGATAAATGGTAAAAATGGAGATTATCTCAAAAATAACACAAGCAAGCTGTGTCATGATGCACACCTGTAATCCCAGCGACTCAGGAGGCTGAGGCAGAAGACAGCAAGGCCAAGGCCAGCCTGGGCAACTTAGTGAGACCCTCTCTCAGAATGAAAATTTTAAAAAAGCTCAGGGATGGAGCCTTTGTCTAACATGCTCAAGACCCCGGGTTCAATCCCTGGTACCAAAATTAATAATAATAATAGAAGAAAATTTCACAAACTTGCAGAACATGAATCTCCAGGTTTTTAAAAGTCCTCAAAGCTCCCAGGACAACTAATGACAAAATAACTATACCAAGGAACGCAATTCTGAAGTTTCAGAACAGCAAAGATGAAGAAAAGATAGTGGCTTTCACAGAGGGGGAAAAACGAATCACACGCAAAAGCATCAAGAAATAAAATGGTGATAGGCTTCTCAGTAGGTAGGGGAAATGACAAATTAAAAATCTTGAAGTCTTTGAATTTCAGCCTTTATATCCAGCTATACTACAGATCAAATGAAAAGATTAGAATAAGGCCCTTGAAACACGCAGCGTCTCGATAGTTCAGCACTTGTGCGCCATTTCTGAGAAAACTACTGAAGGATGCTCTCCAAGAAATCAAAGAGGACAAAGGATTGGAAGAAAAAGGAATCGACACAAGAGAAAGGCAAATGGATTTCCCAAGGGGAAAAGAATGAATGGAAATATCAGGACCAACAGCTTTTCAGAAAGCTTAAAGAGCAGAAGGAAGGAGGGCTTTATGAAAGTTAACCCATGAGTTAACTGATAGGTGCGACCACATGGGAAATCATACAGAGAAGCTGGCAGAGCTGTTGGAAAGTGCGGCACACTGGGCAGAACTCAAAGCAAACTAAATTAAAACAGTGCACAAGAAAGTAAATTTAATCATAGCAGATTATCAGACTCAACAGTGCACATGTTTTCAGTCATACTGTAAATAAGAAGGACTTTACAAAATGTTCAGAAAAATTCTACTGGAGGGAAAGGGAAACAGAAGGCACAGGTGAGCCAAAACTTTAAAAGTCAAGCAATAATGGTCACAATTAATAATCAAAAGAGGACTTATGGGCTTTTCGGCCGGAACCACCATCTTCCAGTAATTCGCCAAAATGACGAACACAAAGGGGAAAAGGAGAGGAACCCGGTATACGTTCTCTAGGCCTTTTAGAAAAAATGGGGTTGTTCCTTTGGCTACATATATGCGAATCTATAAGAAGGGTGACATTGTAGACATTAAGGGAATGGGTACTGTTCAAAAAGGAATGCCCCACAAATGCTATCATGGCAAAACTGGGAGAGTCTACAATGTCACTCAGCATGCTGTTGGCATTGTTGTGAACAAACAAGTAAAGGGCAAGATTCTTGCTAAGAGAATTAATGTGAGTATTGGGCATATTCAGCACTCTCAGAGCCGAGATAGCTTCCTGAAACGTGTGAAGGAAAATGATCAGAAAAAGAAGGAAGCCAAAGAGAAAGGAACCTGGGTTCAGCTGAAGCGCCAGCCTGCTCCACCCAGAGAAGCACATTTTGTGAGAACGAATGGAAAGGAGCCTGAGCTGCTGGAACCTCCTCCCGATGAATTCATGGCAGAGTAAATGTAAAAATAAAGGACCGTGAACTATAAAAAAAAAAAGAGGACTTATGGGATAGGGTGGTAGCTAAATGGTAAAGCACCTGCTAGCAGGCATGAGACCCTGGGTTCAATCCCCCAACACTCGCAAAAATAATTAGTCCTTTTAATTTAATTTAATTGGAATGTCTATTTTTAAAAAGAAAGAACTTAGTACACATTATAGGGGAATAAAGACCAAATGCCAGAATCAACAGTTACCTGGGCTGGTGGAGCATGTCTGGGACTGGGTGTCAGGACGCTCTGGCTGAGCTGGATGGAGACAGAACAGGTCGATTCTGCCAGTAATTTTTAAATGGCGTAAAGTGAAGATATAGTTCAACCTGCTTCTGCCATCTCCAGGCTGGGTGACCCAGAGGTGAATTCTTTCCCTCCTCTGGCCTCAGTGTCTTCTGTGTTAATAATCCCTAAGGATGCAGCATCTAGGTAGACCGTCGAGAGATGGGAGGTGCCCGCTCCTTCCTCCACATTTCACACGGATGTCAGATGTCCAATGTGGTTTTGTTTCTCCTGGGGAGCAGAGCCACCCCGCACTTCCTGCAGGATGCAAAACAGAGACCATTCGAGGAAGCTGACAAATGGAATCCCTGGCTGTTAAAAGTTGTTGCTCACGTGAGGGAGGAATTTCATCGAGGGATAATTCCAGGAAAACAGAGGCGATCCTAGTACTCCAGTACCGCTGCTACGGGTCCTCTCCATGGGCCCGGTTTCGTGAACTGGGTTAAAATGCAAGACTTGGGGCTGGAGCGGTGCCTCAGCAGTTGGAGCACTTGCCTGGGATGTGCAAGAATCCGGGTTCGAACCCCAGCACCACATGCACAACTAAGTGTTGGAGCAACAACGACCACATGAAAAATAAATAATAAAATAAAAATTGATCCCCTCCCTCTCTCTTTAAAAATAAAATAAAATGAAAGACTGCAAAATAATCTGGTATAGACAACAATTCCTACCCACTTTTCCCCCAGGGCTCAAGACCGAACTCAGGGCCTTGAGCGTGCAGGGCAAGCGCTCTGCCACTGAGCTAAATCCCCAACACCCCCCATTTTTTTTTTTTTTTTTGAAGAGAGAAGGACAGTGAGGGGGGAGGAGAAAAAGAGAGAGAATCAATTTTTAATGAGTTTTTCACATGGCTTTCGTTGCTCTGACACTTAGTTGTGTACATGGGTGCTGGGGTTTGAACCTGTGCACTTGTGCATGCCAGGCAAGCGCTGTAACCGCCGAGCCACCCCTCCAGCCCCTCCACCTATTCTTTATAAATGAAAGAATGGGGGATGTGACTCTGTGGAAAAGCACTTGCCTGGATACACAGCCCTGGTTCCTTACCCAGCACCACAACAAGAAAAGACTGTCCCCTGGTGGAAGCCACTAGTTACCCAGCAGCCTTGCAGCCTCACTCTGTGGCCTCCGCCCAGGCTCAAGCAGGTGCTCTTTCCAGGACCCCTGGCCCAGCAACAGGGAGAAGACACCCACGTCCTTCCCCTCCAGGAGGTTGGCGGCCACCAAGACAGCAGGAACCTAGGGTCTGGGGTGTCTTAATGAAGTGAGCGGCTGCGTTGAACCCGACCTTCCACCTGGGGCCATGGTGCCCGAAGGAACAGGGAAGACAGGAGCCTGTCCTTGGAAGACTCCGCTCCTGTTCCACAGGAGTTTATTGTGTGTTTTACACGCTTCAACACTCTCAATATGCACAGAGGCACAGTGTGCTCCAAGTGCACCTCGGATCCCACCCACCTCGGCCCTCAGGTGCAGCTGCAGGTTGAACATCCTCAATCCAGAATTCTGAAATCCAGACTCCTCCAAAAGCTGAAGCTTTCTCAGCATTGACATGACGTCACAGTGGAAAACTCCACACCATGAAACTTTGCCTCACTCAAAAAGGTATTAAAAAATATCACAGAAGACAGAGGCAAAAGCAGGTGCCTGTGCTCCCGGCCAATCAGGAGGCTGCAGCAGGAGGATTGCTGGAGCCCAGGAGTTCCAGACCACCCTGGGCAGCACAGTGAGACCGAGCCTCAAAAAAGAAATTACATAAAAATTACAATTATAGGGCTGGAGTGGTGGCTCAGCAGTTATGGTGCTTGCCCAGCATGCACAAGTATGCAGGTTCAAACCCCAGCACCCATGTACACAACTAAGTGTCAGAGCAACAAAATCCATGTAAAAAAAACTCAATAAAAATTGATTCCGTCTGTCTCTCTCTCTCGCACTGTCCTTCTCTCTTTAAAAAAAAATTACATAGGGTGGGGAACAGAATGGGGGAGGGCTTAGGAAGAACACCTAGGAGACTGGAGGGAGGGAATATGGGGGAATCATCTCAGAAGGAGATCTCTGTCCTCCACGAGATATCCATTAAACTCAGGGGTTCTTCTGGGGGAAACAGCAACATGGGGAACCCAAGCTGGGCATCCATGACATGGCATTAGCCCTTGATAACTAAGTATATATACATTTGTTCTTGAATGTTTGATAATGCTTCCCCCTCAATTGTAACTCTATATCCATCTAATAAAAAAACTACAACTATAATGCATTAATAAAAAAGAAATTATATAACATTGCCTTCAGGCTACGTGTGTAAGGTGTATACGAGACATTAATGAATTCGTGTTTAGATTTGGGTTCCATCCCCAAGATATCATCTAACTGGTATGCAACTGTTCAAAAGAAAAACAAATTGAAATCCAAAGCCTTTCTTGTCCATTCATTCTGGATAAGGCCCAGCCATCCTGTATTAATTCAGTATAGATGTTCACTCTCCCTCTTACACAAAACCGGCTTCAACATTCCATGTACAGCCCCATCCACTCACCCTATTTCTGGAACCTATTCTTGGAAAATAACTAGGAATTTTGCTGTGTGACCAAAGATACTAAATGCAATTTTATTTATAATTGTAAAAAAAAAAAATGGAACACTTAATGCACCAAAACAGGAAACTTGACTACCAAGACTAAATTTAAAGTGTCCAGCGAGGCAGGAGAGTGCTGACAGTTTCACACCCCCCAGGGGAAGCATCAGGCCAGAAATGGCCCACAGTGAGTCCTCAGCTCTGTCACAAATGGGCACAGAGAGGTGACTCCAGAGCACTGTATCTAAATATTGTCAGTGTTTGGTTCTCTTTTTAAGAGAGAAAGAGACAATTTTTATTTATTTCTTCATGTGGTCTCTCTTTCTTCGACACTTAGCTGTGTACCAAGTTCTGGCGTTTGAACCTGGGTCCTCGTGTGTGCCAGGCAAGTGCTGTAACCACTGAGCAACCCCGCCAGCCCTTGCTTTCTAATTAGCAAAATATTTTTTCCTTTGCTTGTCTAATTTCCCAAATTACCAGAGTGAGCTGTGACTGTTTGGCATAACGGGACGGCAGAAGCATACCCTGCCTCCTTCCGGAAGGGCTTCTCGGCACCGGCCAGCTGCCAGCCGACCTGACCTGGGAGCGCTGGGTGGGCTGGGGCAGGCCTTGCTGTTGTGTCACTTCCTCCTCCGGTTCAGATGGGAGCCGCACTCACCCATGGGAGCCACACGTATTAAGAGGCATTCAGAACAGGTGGCCCCACAGCTGCAGGTGGCCACTGCATCCGGCTGCTCAGCCTGCCCCTGGGTGGTTGTGGGTGCTGAGATAGACAAGGCCAGGAAGCAATCTTGCTAGGCTAGGATGGCGGTGTCAGCGGCACAGGCTTCGTATTTGTGCTGTGGTTCAAAGATGGTTGGTCCCCTCCAAAACTGACGTTGAAGCTCAGTCCCCGTGGTGAGGTACGGAGAAGGTACACACTTAACCTGATATGGTGCTGGAGGGAGGTGGTCAGCATTAGACAGGTCACCAGCTAGAGCCCCATGACTGAGTCCAGGTGGCTTCATAGGAAGAGGGAGACCAGAAGACACCCACACGCTCACTTGCTGCCTCTTGCCATCTGTTACCAGATGCAGGCCCTTGACCTTGGACTCCAAGGTCATCCTAACCTAGCAAGATGCTTCCTGAGCCCAGATGAACCTCTTTCAGTAAAACTCACACAATCTATGGTACTGTTACATCAGAAAACACCCTGGACAGAACTGTTTTTTGGGTTTTTTTAGAGAAAGAGAGAGGGAGAGAGAAAAAGAGAATCAATTTTATTTATTTTTTCATCTGGTTTTTATTTTTCGGACACTTAGTTGCGTATATGGTACTGGGGTTTGAATGGGGTCCCTGCACATGCCAGGCAAGCACTCCAAATGCTGAGCCACCGCTCCAACCCCTAAGGCAGAATTATAATGATATCTCTCCTGTTCACTCGGGGAACAGGACATGTGACACTAATCTACCTTCAGTCAATTAAGAAGCTCCTCTTTTGACCCCTTCCCACCAGGCCACACCCACCAAAACACCCATCCAAATGTCCCCTCCCACCCCACACCAGCCCACTAGGACTACCTAAATTCCCCACGTTTTTCTGACTTTCTTTTAATTAGGCCAGAATTTTCTAATCTGTGGTAGTCCCTAGATTTTTTTTTAAAGTATTTACTTTGAAGTCAGTTAAGATTTCAAACTTGCGATTCAAACTCATGGTCCTCAAATTCATAATTTCTCGGATACTCTTTTAAAAAAAAAAAAAAACAAGAGAGAGAGAATCGATTTTATTTAGTTTTTCATGTGGCTTTCGTTGCTTGGACACTTCATTGTATAAGTGGTGCTGGGGTTTGAACCCAGGTCCTTATGCATGCCAGGCAAGTGCTGTAACCACTGAGCCACTGCTCCAGCACCAAGTTTGGTGGTTTTTAAAAGTGCATTAATTTCACTAAAAATTGTATTTCAATAAAAACATTTATGTAATGCATTTTATTTTTATTACCATTACTTATATACCTTTGTACATTATAAATTGAACATCCCTAATCCCAAAATCCAAAATCCAAAATGCCCCGAAGTCTGAAACTTAAACGTTTCAGATCTCAGACCATTTTGGATCTCAGATTTTCAAATTGGAAATGCGTGGTTAATGAAGTCTATGCAAGTATTCCAAACTCTGAAAACCTCCACACTTGGTCGCACTCTGGGCCACGCATTTGGGATAAAGGACACACAGGACACACAGCCCATGCTTATCTTGCCTGCCCGTGCAAACAGCTGACGTTTGGGAAACTCTGCAGTAAGGTCCTCTTTCTTTTTCATTTTTAATAAGCCCCTGGAAGGGCTCATTTCTTGCCACCCTGGTGGCTCCTACCCTGAGAGCTGGTGTGAGGGAAAGCCAGGCAGGCAGAGCTGACCCAAGCCCCAGTCTGTAAGGGGACACCCACAGGCACCAGTGCCTAAAGCGTGGACTCCCGAGGCTCTGTCAGAAGACTAACCCTGGTCTGGTGGCCTCAAGGCCCCCAAGGCAGCTCAGCCACGGCCTGGCTTTGTCCACCCTTGCCTGGAGCAAGCAGCCTTCCCAGCAGTGAAAGAAGCCCCACTGGAGGCGCCAGAGCCTGGGAACAAGCCCAGCTTCCTGCCGTCACAGGACCTTGCTGAGGTCCTCTTGCCCACCTTGGAGCAAACTTCGCCACTTCCTAAAGTTGAGTGGAGAAGCTGGGTGTCCCCTACAGGGGGCAAGCACGGGAAGGGCGGGGTAGAGGGGTAAGTTAGACAGAGCAGGGTCTTTCAATTCCCCTGCACTTACTCTGGGACTCTGGGGACTTGCCACCTCCCTGGCCTGCGGGTGGTGAGTGGTGTCCCCACACACCACCCGCAACCTCAGGAGGCAAGGGGCATGTGGGGTGGAGCAGGGGTGGGCTGCAGGCAAGAGGGCTCCTAGACTTGAAGACTTCAGGGGATTAGGGAGGTGACAGGCGTCTTCTGGAGGGACTGCTGCCAGCCCTCCGCCCCTCCCCCAGCGCAGGATCCCGCCTTGGCCTGTCACTGCCGAGCTGTCTCCCCTGGTCTCCAGCCACCACCCTGGACGTTTGGAAAGCAGGCGGAGGGGTTGGCAGGTCTCATCCCACCAACTGCCACCTTGCCGCGTGTTGGCAGAACAGCAGGTGCGTGCGGGAGGAAGGCGCGGTTTGCCCACACTGGCATCTGGCCACACTGCGCGCTGCTTCCATGATATAAATACAGGGAGCGAAAATAGCTAATCCCAGATAACAGCAGTGCAATCACCAGCGCCCGCCCTGAATCCCAGGGAATTTGGAGGGAGCAGCTGCCGAGGCTGCCCCCGTGAGTGGCCCACCGCCCCTGGGTGGCCTGGGCTGAGAACCTAAGCCAGAAGATAGCTGGGGGGGCAGAGAGCAACTGGAAGAAAGGGATGTGATGAAAAACACCTCCAGTCACAGCTCTGCCTGGGAAGAGATGAATTTTCTAGAAGAACCATGAAAATCCTGAGCTCCCAGCAATGTGAACCCGGTCTCCCTGCTCTTAGCAACAAGAAGTGATGATGTACAGAATTGGCTAAGCTTGGGGCTTGGGTTTCTGCTTATGTTTTTTAACTTCTGGATACAACTGTCACTGCTGGTATTGTCCCCCAGTTAGGGAGGGCCAGGTCTCTCCCATACAATCCCACATCCCAGCACAGAGTGGTCAATCTGTGGCCACCAATCCAGGCCTCTGAACCTAGTTTTGACATGCCAGCCATGTAGGGTGCCCCCTGAAGTCCCAAAAGACAGAGAGCGGTCGTTGCTCCTGCAGCCCTCTGGGGGAAGCCACCGGCTTCCCTGCCTTCAGCCATTTTGCTCAGACAAGGCATTTAATTAGGGACCACTGAGATGTGCACATGGAGAGGGCGCAGCTTTCTTTCCTGCTTAGTGTGATTCCCTGGCTGCCAGCTAATGGACGAGCCGTCCCCAGCCGCCACTCATGTCTTTCCTCACACGCTCTGGGATCTGCCCCCGCTTCCCGCTTGTGCTTCTGCACGGCTCTGGGGCTCAAATCCCTCCTTTTAGGCCCTGAGGTGCCTCTGTCACACGGAGGGCAGACAGCCTGCTGGAGGAGCAGTCAGCTGGGGCAGAGCCACTGCATGAGGAAGCAGGCTGACCGGGCAATGACACACGGGTGCTCAGAAGCAGGGTGCAGATGGGCCTCAAGAACAGTTCTCCCTGAGTACCCAAGATGTGCCAGAGAGATCCTCTGGATGTCCAGAAGAGAGGAGAGGAACAGCCCAGAACAATCCAGAAGGAATGGGAAGGGAACCGCCTGTCACTGCACGCGCCCTGGGAGTGGCCCCAAGCAAGACCTGCCCTGCCTTGTTTCTAGCAGGTTTGTTCTACCGCTCTGGACTGGATGGAGAAGCCGGTTTTTTATGAAAGATACTAATTTTATTTGATTTTTTGTGTCACTTTATCAAACAAATTTCTTGCCTGCAGATACAGATGAAAGTCACCACATTCACTACCCCAACAGGACTGTAACGATCAGCCACAAATATCCCAGCAAAAAGCAAAGAACCACACAAATCCCTTAGCCCCACGCTCCACCGTGTGAATGAAGTGGGTGGGCAACCTGCCCACCTCGGAGTCCCACAGCCCAAGAGAGAGACCCTGTCCCAAGAGGGTCCCATGAAGCTGTGAAGCCACCGGAGTCACCAAGGGGAGCTCAGTGCTCGAGGTGGAATTTGAAGAGCATTTGAAGACATAGGGTAGATGCTTACCATTTTATATTAGTAGAAAAATCAGGACAGAAATCGCATGCGTGACTGTGACCGTGAAACAGAGCAGAAAGCAGCCACCTGCACACGCTTCACGCGTCCCCAGTCACCAAGATCACAGATTACTTCACTGGCATGAACTCATCCCATAAGCCCCGCCCCAGTCGGGCCCAAAGTCTCTCACGCCTGGACCTTGGTTACTAGACACTATTGTTTAACTCAAGGCTGAAATAAGGCTTCATGTTCTTAAAAAAGGGTGAGGTCCATTTCAATTAACGTATTCAATGCAGAATATGTTAGAACCCGACTGTGGCGAACTAAAGAGGGTCAGGAACTCAACATTAGAGTATGCATTTAAAAAAAACTTTATGTAGAAAGGTCAGGCAGTGGAAGGACATGAATTTCTACTCCTAAAATTGATGTTCCAGAAAAAGGGCGCACGGGTGAAAATCACAGAGGGGCCAGAGCACTCTGATGGACACGTGGAAGGACAGCAGGCCCCTGGAGCCTGCTACCCCCGGGTGAACCCCAGAGGCTCCACCTGGACCCTTCCTGGCCCTTGCTTCCCCCACCTTGGTTTGGGTACTGAACACCACAGGTCTGATCAAAGAGGACAGCTGGGGAGCTAACACGGTGGGACTGTCACCAGGATGCATCCTGACCACAAGCAAATCACTTATTCCTCATGGGAAAGTTCTTCCCAGACCATCTAACAGAAAATGACCAAATTCATACCAAGAAGGCGCAAAGAGAAGGGAAATGCCACTCGTGGAATGATCCTGGCTGCCAAAAGCTGTGCCCAAAGCCGTGTGTTTAAGCCCTCGCAAAGGCTCGGAGATGAGTGCCATCCTCTCCATCTCAAGGCTGAGGAAATGAACCTCCTAGAGGTCCATCACTAGCTCAAGGTCACTCAAAGTCACTCAGCTGCCAGTGGTCAAGCAAAGATTCAAACTGGTCGTCTCTCCAAGCCTCTGCTCCCTGCCTCCATGGGGATTCATCTGTGCACAGAAGGCCCCAAGAATAAGAGAAGGGACAGGGCAGGCATGGACAGGATTCCGGGTGGCCAGCAACCTTTCAACAGATGTTTCGGCAGTGCGGAAATACATAAGTTCAGAAAAAAAGAAAAAGAAAACCAAGAAGGACAAGAAGTAAAGAAATAAAAAGCCCAAGCCCAGGGCTGCAGGGCACTGTGGGACGAGCCCGCTGCCTGCGTGTCCCCAGGCTTCCGCCTACTGCTCCTGCAGTGGTCTGCTCCGGCCAAGAGCCAACTGTGGGCTCCCCTGCGAATGAAATGAGCAGGACAAGTCCCCACCTCGCCAGACAGCAACTCCGCCGTAATCTAATCGCACCCCTTGAAGCCCCAGCCAGCAATCTCTTCCCTCGCCCTGTCACAAATGCCATCACGTTGCAGTCCCCTCACACACGCAGCCCCGGCAGGACCCTGGGCCCTGTCTTGGCCACACATCCACAGATGGGCAGGGTCAGCCCTGGTTCTGTGCAGTTCTCAAAGACCAAAATAAGCAAAGGAAGCTTGAGACCCCAAGGAGGGGCTTCTGTGGGTGGTGGCCCAGATGCAGAGGGACAGCCCAGCTGGAAGCTTTGCCCTCAGCCCAGGGCAGGCCTCCTGGCTACTGCACACTGGGTCTGCCACAGAAATCACCAGACACAAGAACTGAAGGAAAAGCAGTAATCCAAGAACGCTTCCTGAGATGCAGAGATGTGGAAAAAGAAGAAAGAAAAAGTGTGAAAACTCCCCCAGGCGTTTGGGGTGGAGCACCGGCCTAGCATGTTCAAGGCACCGGATCCGTCCCCAGCTGCACAAAAATAAATAAATAATAAAAATAAAGAGAAAAAAAGCTGAGTGGCTGAGCTGCAGAGAGTCAGATCTGACTACCACAAGCAGCAGGGACCATTTCCAAGCGGGTGCTTGGAAAGCAGCGGAAGAGACCTGAGGCGAACGCGAACGCGCCACAGCCTGGACTGGGCGTCTGCGTGGTCCCTCCCCCAACAGCCCTGTGTCGAAGACCAAAGGGGAGTGGGCCCCATTGGCAGCCGGTTCCACCCTTCCAGAGAGCTCGTCCTCCAGCTGCTGCAGGAGACCGCGAGGCAAGGAGGCCCAGGGTCATCCTTAGCCTCATCTGACAACCAGGAAACAAAAGCCCCAGGACCCAAGGTCCCACCCCCAGTTAGTGACAGAGCTGAGAACAAAGCTCAGGCAGGGTGAGCGCCCAGCACTCGTGAAGGCAAGTTAAGAAATTCAGAGCGACCGAGTTCTCCTAGAGGCCAGCTAGGAAGCAAATCCTCACCCGAACACAGAGGAAAATAAACAGACTCGGGACACGTAAAGGCAAGCCCGGGATCTTACTTTACCTGCTTATTTAAAATGGACAGAGCAGCACGCAAGGTGCTGAGTTCAACACTCAGCACCAAAAATAAAACGCAGGAATTATTAACAGATTGAAAGACGATAGTAGAATTACCCTGCTTCTCTTCTCAGTAAATGTAAAGTAATGCAATTGGTCATGATGAAGATGCCACCAGTGGTGACCCTGAATGATGCTCACTCTGCCCCAGGTGTGCAGACTTGAGACCAGAGCATGAGAACGCAAATTAACTGAAAGAAGAATCCATACATGCGGTCGTTAGGAGTGGCTTCTGGGGGCTGGAATGGTGGCTCAGCGGTTACAGCACTTGCCTGGCATGTGCATGGTGGCAGGTTCAAATCCCAGCACTACGTACACAACAAAGTGTTGGAGCAACAAAAGCCACATGAAAAACTAAATAAGGTTGATTCTCTCTCTCTCACTGTCCCTCTTACTTAAATAAATAAATAAATAATTTTTAAAGAGTGGTTTCTGGGTGAGAATTTGCCCGAATGTCTTTTTGAGGAAGAACAGGAATAAATCCAGTGATATCTATTGTTTGTCAGCTGATTTTCCTGTTTACAAATGCTTTGTTATGCCTTCAATAAAATCAATGATTCTTCAAAGAAAAAAAGGTACATTTAAAGCTTTCTTAAGGACATTAGAAAGCTAACAAAATAGTGAAGAATTTCCAGCCAGGGCCCCAGGGAAGAAGGAGGCTCAGAGAGAGGAGGCCATTCTTGGACCTGGCTGTTGGCTAATTCTGCAAGAGGTGGCCAAGAGGCTGAGAGGTACTTTTGAGGATCTCATGGGGCTAAAGGAGGGTCCAAATTGGAGATCCATCAAGAATATGCCTGAGGGGAGGCGGTGGCTCAGCAGTTACGGTGCTTGCCAGGCATGCGCAAGTACACAGGTTCAAACCCCAGTACCCACATATACAACTAAGTGTCAGAGCAACGAAAGCCATGTGAAAAACTCAATAAAAATTGATCTCTCTGTCCCTCTCTCTCTCTCTCTCTCTCTCACTGTCCATCTTTCTAAAAAAAAAAAAAATATATATATATATATTTATATATATGCCTGGGACTTGCTCTGGACTGGGACTCTAGCGGGGTGCTCTTCATAAGTGAATGTGGACCGGAAGGTACTAACCAGCCGTGCAGGAACCAAGTCAGCCACGTCATTCAAAGCCCTCAAATTGCACTGAATAATCCTGTGTTGCTGGGCCCCCACAGCCTGGCAGAAGTGAACGTCAATCTTTTCAGGAAGAAAATCACTTCATCTGAGGCCTCACGTCAGTCTGCAGATCTACAAACACAATGCCCAAAGCAAAACGAAAAAGTAATGAGGCCACATATCAAAACCTTTGGGACAGCATGAAAGCAGTCTTTCTTTAAATATTTTTTAAGAGAGAGGGACAGCAAGAGAGAGAGAGAGAATAAAAGAGAATGTTTTTTGTTATTTTTATTAGTGTGAGAATCCATTTTTATTTAGTTTTTCATGCGGCTTTCAATGCTCTGAGACTTGGTTGTGTATGTGGGTGCTGTGGTTTGAACTCTCGTACTCACACATGCCAGGCAAGTGCTGTCCGTAACCACTGAGCCACTGCTCCAGTCCCATGAAACCATTCTTCAGGGTAAAATTTATAGCACTGAGTGCCTACATTAAAAAACAGGACAGATCGCCAATAAAAAAGCTTATTCTCCACCTCAAATCTCTACAAAAGGAAGAACAATTTAAGCCCAAAGCCAGCAAAAGACAGGAAATAATCAAGGTCAGAGCTGAAATCAATGAAATTGATAACACAAACACACTCACACACATACAAAAAATAACAAATAAAAAGAATTGCTGAAACAAAGAGTTGGTTCTTCAAAAAAAGAAATAAAATTGTCAGACCCCTAGATAATCTCACTAAAAGAGAGAATTGGAGCAAATCAACAAAATTACCAACAAAAGGGAGTGATCACACTGACCCCA
>PVKS010024254.1:19661-31401 GCA_004027875.1 Aplodontia rufa
GAAAAGCCCAGGACCTGATGGATTCCCCACTGTTTTACCACACCTATGAGGAGGAGCTAATACCTCTCTCCTTATCAAGCTATTCCAAGAAATTGAAAAGGAGGGAACTCTCCCAAACACTTTTTATGAGGCAACCATAACTCTGACACCAAAACCCAACAAAGATGCATCAAAAAAGAAAACTGCAGATCAATATCCCTGATGAACACTGATGCAAAAATCCTTAATAACGTTCTAACAAACCACATTCAAAAACACATCAAGGGCTGGAGTGGTGGCTCAGTGGTTATGGCACTTGACTGGCATGCGCAAGTACATGAGTTCAAACCCCAGTACCATGTACACAACGAAGTCTCAGAGCAATGAAAGCCATGTGAAAAGCTAAATAAAAATTGATTCTCTCTCTCTCTCTCACTGTCCCCTCTTTCTTTAAAAAAAAAAAAATCAAGAAAATCAAGTGGCTTCATTCCAAGGATGCATGGCTGGTTCAACATACGCAAATCAATAAATGTGATTCAGCGCTTAAACAGAATTAATGACAAAAACCATATGACCATCTCAAATGATGCAGAAAAGGCCTTCAGTAAAATCCAGCACCCATTTGTGATCAAAACTCTAGAGAAAATAGGGATCAAAGAATCTTAACTTAGTAAAGGCCACGTATGACAAACTCTCAGCTAGTATAATACTAGATGGAGAAAAGCTGAGAGCATTTCCCCTGAACTCAGGAACAAGACAAGGCTGCCCACTCTCACCACTTTTATTCATTATAGTCCTCAAGACCCTGGCTGGAGCAGTCAAGCAAGAGGAGGAAATCAAAGGGATAAGAATAGGAAAGGAGGAAGTCAAACTATCCCTTTTTGCTGATGACATGATCCTATATCTGGAAGATCCAAAAAACTCCACCAGAAAACTGCTAGAGCTAATAAACAGATTTGGCAAAGTAGCAGGCTACAAGATCAATACTCATAAATCAATATCTTTCCTATACACTAACAATAAAAGAGCAGAAAAGGAAATCACATTCAAGATATCTTCAAAAAGAATAGAATAATTGGGAATTGATCTAAGAAGGGAAGTAAAGGACTTCTACAATGAAAATTATTGAACACTGAAGACAGAAATTGAAGACCTGAGAAGATGGAAAGACATCCTGTGTTCTTGGTTAGGCAGAATTAATATAATTAAAATGGCCATTCTGCCAAAAGAACTATACAGATTCAATGCAATTCACATTAAGTTACCAATGTCATTCTTTACAGATATAGAAAAAGCAATTCTCAAATTCATTTGGAACAACAAGAAACGCAGAATAATCAAAACATTACAAGCAAGAAAGATGGAACAGGCGATTTTGCAATACCAGATCTCAAACTACACTATAGAGCTGTAGTAACAAAACAGCATGGTACTGGCATCAAATTAGGAATGAAGACCAATGGAATAGAATAAAAGACTCTGAGACAAACCCACAAATCTTTAAACATCTGATATTTGACAGAAGGGGTTAAAATATAACATGGAGGAGAGACAGCCTATTCAACAAAGGGTGATGGACAAATTGGACAGCCACTTTCAGAAAATTGAAATTAGATCCTTGTCTGTCACCTTGCGCAAAAATCAAACCAAAATGGAACAAAGATCTAGGAATTAAACCAGTTACCATACAACTGCTAGAAGAAAAGTTAGGACCAACACTCCAGCATATGGGAGTTGGTGACAACTTCATCAACAAGACCCCTAAGAGAAAGAATTAATGTCAAGAATTAATGAGTGGGACGCCTTTAAATTTAAAAGCTTTTGCCCAGCCAAGGAATTGGTCAAAGCTATCAAGAAAGAACCCACAGAATGGGAGGGAAGCATGGCCTGTGATTCCTCCAACAGGGGACTAATATCCAAAATTTACAAAGAACTCAAAAAACTGGTATCAAAAACACAAGCAGTCTGATCAATAAGTGGACCAGAGAGCTAAACAGAAACTTCTCAACAGAGGAAATTGAGCAAGCTGAGAATACATGAGGAAGTCTTGTAAATCCTTAGTAATCAGAAAAATGCAAATCAAAACTACATTAAGATTTCACCTCACTCCAGTCAGACTGGCCAAGATGAAGAATACAAACAGTAACAAATGCTGGAGGGGTTGTGGGGAGACAGGAACACTAGCACACTGTTGGTGGAATTGCAGACTGGCCCAGCCACTCTGGAAAGCAGTGTGGACACTCCTCAAAAAATTAGGGATGAACCCACAATATGATCCAGCTGTCCCTCTTCTGGGTATTTTCCAAGAGGAGTTAGAATCAGCACATTACAGTGACATAGCAAAATCAATGTTCATAGCAGCTCAGTTTACAATAGGTAAATTATGGAACCAACCCAGATACCCCTCACTGGATGAATGGATCCAAAGCTTTGAGATATTATATAGATATACACATACAAATACACATACACACACACACAATGGAGCTCTACTCAGCTATTAGAAACAATGGTATTGTGGCCTTTGAAGGTAAATGACAGCAAAGGAAGAAATCATGCTGAGCAAAGTTAGCCAAACCCAGAGTCAAGGGTCAAATGTTTTCCCTCATTTCTAGAGGCTGGAGCTAAACCCAGGCTTGGGTGGAAGGTAGTCAGACTCATATATTAGACCCAGTAAAGGCGTAACAGCACATAATCTAGGGCAACCATAGGTATGTGGGGGGAGGGGACAGGTGGGGAAAGGGAGAGGGAGGGAGAATAGGGATGGATCTAGAGAGGCAATCAACAATGTAGCACACTCTTTACTCCCCCCACAAGATGTCAAATAATACTTATGCAATCATTTAATTCTGGAAAATTCACAATTATATATATGTATATATACAAATATATGGACATTTTTATCTGTTATAGGGGAATAAAATAGAAGAATCAAGAGACTGGGATGAGGGGCTGGAGCAGTGGCTCAGTGGTTATGGTGCTTGCTGGGCATGCATGAGTATGTGAGTTCGAACCCCAGCACCATGTATACAACAAAGTGTCAGAGCAGCAAAAGTTACATGAAATTCTCTCTCTCTCTCTCTCTCTCTCTCACTGTCCTTCTCTCTAAAGAGAGAGAGAGAGAGATTGGGATGAGGGAAATTTAGGGGTAACTACGGTTTACAATCAAATGCGTATCATATTGTTACTTTATATGCATTTATTGTACAACAAACTCAACTCCTTAATATAAAACAAGTAATGAGGCACAAACATGCTAAGTAGTATGAGAGAGAGAGAGAGAGAGAGGAACAGAGAGAAATAGAAAAATTACAAACAGAAACAGATCTGCAGACGCTCTAGCTATTGGAGTAATCAAGGACTTGAAAGTAGCTATGATTACCAAATTCAAGGAAATAAAAGAAATGAAAAATAAGACACAATTTTGGCAAAGCACTAAAAACTATTTCTAAAAAGCCAAGTGGAAATTTTAGAACTGGCAAATACAATAATCAAAATTAGGAACTCAAAAGATAGTTTAAGTGGACTTTCTTTTTAATGTTATTAGGGGACCAGAGTAAACAGAGAGAAAATAGAGCTGGAAAAAAAAAGTATTTGAAAAGACAACAGCTGAGAATTTTTCAGAACAAATAGAGCTGTCAGCATATTGTATATTTAAGCCCAATGAATCCCAAGCAGGATAAATAAAAGGAAATTCACATCTAGATGCATCATTTTAAAAAGGCTAACAAAACCAAAACTGAAGAGAAAATCTTAAAAACAGGTAAAGGAGTGGAGCAGGAGAAATAAATCACCTTAAAAAACAAAGTAGGAATCTGACGTACGGCTGACCCTCCAACAACAGCAATGGAAGCCAGAGGACGATGAGAGTTCACCTTCCCATTGATCAAACTCAGCTCCAACTTCAACGTTGTCTCTTTCTGCTACACCCTTTGTCACCCAAGCTTTCATTTCTTTTTTTTTTTTAAAGAAAGAGGGGACAGTGAGAGAGACAGATAGAATCAATTTTTATTTAGTTTTTTACATGGCTTTCTTTGCTCTGAGACTTCGTTGTGTATGTGATGTTGGGGTTTGAACCCGCGTACTTGCGCATGCCAGGCAAGCACTTGTAACCGCTGAGCCATCGCTCCAGCCCCAAGCTTTCATTTCTTGTTGGTTTTAGAACTGAACAAACATGGATTCAAATACTAGAGTTCTGAGCCTGGGCTTCTCAGACTCTACTCCCTAGTGTCCCTGAGTTTGCTCAAACTGCTCCTTCTTCATCATTCTCTCCCCTTCTCTAACAGCTAAAAACCTACTTCTGCTTCAAGACCCATCTCACCGATCGCCTCCCCTGCACTTGATGGTAAGTATCTGCTTATTCTCAAAGCACACAGCTGGGGATGTAGCTCAGTGGTAGGGACCTGGTCTAGCATGCATGAGGCCCTGGGTTCAATCCCCAGCACCACAAACACATAAATGAAATAAACAAACACATGAAAAATATAGTCAGGTGTGGTGGTGCACACCTGTAATCCCAGCTGTGAGGGAGGTTCAGTCAGCAGGGCCACAAGTTCAGGGCCACCCTAGGTAAATTAGCAAGAACATGTCTCAAAACAAAAAAATAAAAATGGATAAGGATGTATATCAGTGGTGAACTGGCCCCAGATTCAGTTCCTGGTACCAGAGAAAAAATAAATACAATAAAATTTAGAAGATAACATATGAAGAAACTAGCACTTAGCACTGCTTAATAAAACTGAATTCCTGATCCCCCCACCCTTCTTCCTTCCGCCCTGAGATTCTGAGATCCCCTCTAACAGCCATCGTTAATTAGTTTTGTTCCTCCTGGTTTTTGCTTTGTTTTTTTCTTGCACAACTCAAATGCAAAAGATTTGCTGAGCCACTGTTATATTATACACACACTGACACTTCCTGGGAGAATGGTGTCATCTATTCCTCCTCACTTCCCTAGATGGCTCTTCCTTCTTGGACTCTTTCATCTGTCCTACTCTGGACCACTCAACAATCACCCTAAGTCAGATCTTGGAGCTATAACCACCCCACCTCCTGATAGCTAGCCATAGGAGAGCAACCCCTGCATTGGAGCATCAGATACCGGACCACCTTAGGTTGGTGTGCAAGCTGCCCTCTGGAGGCCAAAAGCAAGAACTTGACCATGGACAAGGTAGACCTCCATGACGAAAGTAGTTTGTTCAGTCACATGATTGCAGGACGCCAGTTAGCATTTGGTGACCACCTACTGTAGATCAGGCATTCACTGAGTATGGTGGCTACAGACGTAAAGCATGGTATCTTCCCTCAAAACACTCCCTGTCCACCGAGGAACACACCATTCCAACAAGTACCAACTTAGTGATGGAGCTGCAGGCAGGGTGCGGGGCTAACATGAGCGAAACTAGGACCATTCCTAGGTCCTCTTTTCTCGATATGCATTCTTCCTGCTTCAAGTCATCCATTTCCATGGCTTTACGATCTATACACAGATGGTTTACAAATTCATTTCTGCATCCCCATCCTAGGCAGTAAAGTCCAGACTCAGAAGACAATTGCCGGTTAGGAAATAGAATATTCATAGAATCTAAAAGGGAGTTATTGAATTATTGCTGCTGACTATCCACACACACACACACACACACACACACATACATACATACAGAGTGTTAGCTTTCCATCTCTATGACCAAAATACCTGAGAAAAACTACTTACGGGAGGAAAGATTTATTTTGGCTGACAGTTTCAGAGGATCTGGGGCATGGTTGGCTGGCTCCAAGGTGGAAGCATCATGGTGGATGGACATGGTGGAGCAAAGCTCCTCTCTTCATGGTAGTAGGGAAGCAAGAAGAGAGAGAGGAGGGGCCAGGGACAAGGAATACCCATCCAGGACACTTTTCTAGTGACTTAATTCCTTGTGAGGCCTGGGTGCCTGTAGTTCCCCACTCCTCCTGATAGCACCACCAGCTGTGAGCTTAATCCATTGGGGAGGTCAGAGCTATCTTGGTCCAATATTGACCCAAAAGCCCTACTCTGAGCACTGCTGCATTGGAAGCCAAGCATTCAACACGTGAGCCTTTAGGGAACTTCCAGATCCCAAACACTGAGCTATAGGGTCAGCAGGGCTGGAAGATTCCAGATGTTGTTATTCACAGGTCTGGCATTCGGTGCAGCTGGTTGGCAGGAGGCCTTGGTTCTCCTCTGTGTGGTGTCTCATCCCCCAGTAGGTTAGACTGCTTTCCTCCTGGTCTCAGGGCAGAGTAACAGAAAAGCTAAGGTGGACATCACAAGACCTCGCATCTGGAAGTCACCCAATGTTATCATTCTACTGACCAAAGTGAGTTATAAGGTCCACCCAGATTCAGGGCACTGGAGCCACATATTCAGGCAGGGCAGCAGGGTGACACAGTGACAGGGTATGCACAGTGGAGGGAGGGATCTATGACTGCTAAACAATCTGCTCCCAGAAGGAAGGTGAGCTTCAGAGGAGCTCGGGGACAGTTGTGCACCAGTGGTTCTCAAAGAATGTCCCCAGACCTTCAGCACCAGCACCACCTAGCAGAAATGCAAATTCTGAGGTCCTACCCACTCAGCAGAAATAGAAAAATGAGGGTGGGGGCCCAGCAATCTGCCAACAAGTCCTCCCACCCCAGGGGACTCTGAGGTGCACTCAAGCTGCAGAGACGCTGGTTGAAAACAGCAACGCCTGCTCAAGCCAGGACACTGTGTTGTTGGTGCTGTTGGAGGGCGAAACGTAACTCCCCTCCTGCTCCCCACCTCTTCCCGCATCTTCACCTGAGGACAAAACCATCTCTTCGATGGTTAAGCTCAGTAGAAGCCAGGCATGGTGGCACACACCTGTAATCCCAGCAGCTCAGGAGGCTGAGGCAGGAGGATCGCAAGTTCAAGGACAGCCTCAGCAACTTCACAAGAACTTCAGCAACAGTGAGACCCAGTCTCAAAATAAACAACAACAACAAAAAAAAGAACTGCGGGGGGAGGGGGGTCCTGGAGTGGTGGCTCCATAGTTACAGCACTTCCTGGAACGCACAAGGACCCAGGTTCGAACCCCAGCACCACATACACTATGAAGTGTTGGAGTAACAAAAACCACATAGAAAACTGAGTAAAATTGATTCTCTCTCTCTTTCTCTCTCACTGTCCCTCTCTCTCTTTAAAAGAAAAAAAAGCCTGGGGGGCTGGGGGTGTTGCTCAGTGTTAGAGCCCCCTGGGTTCAATCCCTAGTTCCAATAATAATAATAAAACAATAATTAAGCTCAGTAGGTAGGTCCTTAACACCCAAGACGCACATTGACAGTCAACGCGCGGGCAGGAGCTGAGTGGCAGATCTTGCCTACCCTAGCATGCAGGTCTGCAGGCCAGAGAAGGCACTGTGCGGGGACAGTCAGCACAGGCCACCCAGGGCAACTGGCGCCTGGGGAGCTGGACTGGGGGCACCAGACAACAGCTTGGTTCTGGTTTTGTTACTAAAAAGATTAGCATTTATGGTTTGAGGATATCTGTAATGTGTCATAAAATAATAAGGAAGACAGAAACTAACAGAAAAATTGAGGGAAAATTTGTTTAAGTTTGTTTATTTATTTATTTATTAAGGTTAAATAAATAAATCACTTTTTAAAAGTGTGTGTATACAGTTGTCCCTCAGAAGCTGAATGTGATTGGTTCCAGGACATCCCCCCATGCCAAAACCTAAGGGTCTCAGTGCCTTCCAGAACCTGGCACAGTTTTAGCATAGAACCTCCCCATGCCCTCCCTACATCTTCTCTGTGGCTTATGATACCTAAGACACACTTCAGTCAAATGCAATTTTTTTCCCCAAATATTTCAATCTGCACTTGGTTTAATCCAGGGTTGCAGAGCCCAGGATGCAGAGGGCCAGCCATACTGGTAGAGCACATTCAGAACTTTCTACCCTCATCCTGGAATTTAAATTTACATAATGATCAGGGAGAATCCAGGCCAGGCTCAGAGGTGCACGCCAGCAATCCAGCCACTCAGGAGGCTGAGGCGGGAGGATCGCAAGCCTGGGCCTCCCAGGAAGACCCTATCTCAAAAATGAAAAGGGAGAAGGACCGCAAATGCAGTTGAGTGGTAGAGCATCCTGGGTTCAATCCCCAGTAGGAAAAAAGGAGGAACATCTGATGCTCCCGGTGAGAATATATAGGGAGCAATAAAACTCCTGTCTCCGATGCCCCCATGCACTGCAGCCTGCAGGCCACATCAGAGGTAGGACTCACCATGCTTCCAAGCCACCGTGGAGTCCCCTCTGATGACTGTGCCTCTGGGGTGTCTAGTTGTTGGGTTTTGGTGTTTTCTGGAAATCAATGAGACGACTTCCAGCCTGGATGCCATCTGCTGACAAAGCTGCCCCTTCCCAAGGCCACCTCTGTGCACCTGGGAGGCAACAGACAGAAGAACTGCTGCAAAAGCAGTGACACCCCAGGACGCCTGCTCCGTGTCTTTGGAGAATCCCTCCCAGAGGAGTCACCCCAGGTGGGAGCATTACATGAGACTTCTTCCCCTGTCCCCCTGTCCCTCAGTGCAGGTCAGAATGAACTTGACCAGTTTCCTGGTATACAGAAGAACTGCTGCAAAAGCAGAGTCCCAGGTATACAGTTTCCTGAAATGCATCGCTAGCACAGGTTCTGAATGGACCACTACCGGAGCCTTGGGGGGAGCCCCACATTTGAGAGGAGGTCGAACTTCATTGCCAGGAAGCAGGTGCCCCTGGGCACTGGATGTAGCTTACAGAGGAGGACTGGGTGCACTGGGGGAGCTTGAGCAAGAGGGGAGATGGTCAGGGCTGCCCCAGTGGGGACGAAACACAGCGGGGTCGAGCAGGAGCCACCAGGAGGACCACGGGAGTCAGTACAGAAGGGGCACAATACCCTTTCAGTTCTTCTGTTTGACGTATTGAGATTCTGCATAAAAAGATCATTTTCAATCAGTGCTCCATTGCTTTAAAAAAAATCGAAAATAACACAGAATGAGGGCGAACGGCCCTGCTGATTTTCAGAGGGGAGGGTTTTGCCATAAGGAGGCCAGGGTGGTCAAGAGTCCACCACTGCGAATGCAGCCAGGGCTCCACCATAACCTGCCCGGCTGGGCACCCAGTTCCCGTCCCCAGGGAGTGGATGCTGCTCTTCTTAGGCCTGAACAGGGCTGGGGAGCTGTTTCACCATTTACGCCGGGCACTCCGGCCGCTGGGAGGAAATGGCGATGACGTCTTTTTGGCCAGATGGAACTGATGGAAGATTTATGGAGCAGCTGAGAACCGTCAGAGCCAGGCCAGGTGGATCCCAGAAGACAATGCCCAAGGCCTTTCCATCTGGGAGCCCTATCTGCCCGGCATCAGTGAGGTCATCATAACACCCCACCAGCTGCCGCCCCGCCCAGCCTGGGGCTTCAGCGAGCTCTTGAAGGCTGGCAGGAGGCCGCCCAGGAGGCTCGGCCTTCACCCACCACCACCCCCAATCCAGTCTGGCACCCATGGTCCTCCCAGAGTGGGAAACCTCATCCAATGCCTTCTCAGTTACAGAGATTTCAGAAATTAGTCACAGAAAGGAGGGCGGGAAGAGAGTGGAGGTTTCCTGCAGGGACCCGTAACAAGAGCTGGGGTCTTTCACCTCGAGGTCACAGCAGCTCAGATTGTCCCTGAGTCAGCAATGAGTGGTCTAGAATGAAGCCAGCCTCTGCAGGCCCTCTGCCCACCGCTCCGCCAGGCACACTATGGAGAGCTGCCTGGAGCCCCGCGTCCAGCAAGGGAGCCCCCCATCCACTGTGCGCTCCCTTTGGAGGTGCCTTCCCCAGCCCACCACTTACAGTCAGATGGCAGGGACAGACCTGGAGCCTGGAGGCAAGAGCTCAGACTGGCTTCCAACCCTCATCTTGTAAATCATCCCCTGGCAAGGCACTGTGCTAGGGCTAAGGCTCTGGTGACCATGTGTCCTCACTGGCACAAGACGGTCCCCTCTGTACCACCTCATGTCCCATGAGCGTTACTGATACCACTGTCCTTCACTCCCAAATGTTGCCTTGTGGACAATAAACAATACAGTCACCCTATACTTTTCTGGAAGAAACTGGAAAACCCTTCGAGCCAAGAGAAATAGGAATTTTTAACAAATCAAACTGCAGTAGTGGTCATTGGCAGCAAAAAAAAATGTGGAAGCAAGTCAAACGTCTGTCAGGGGGGCTGGAGTGGTGGCTCAGTGGTTATGGCGCCTGCCTGGCATGCGCAAGTACACGGGTTCAAACCCCAGCACCCATGTACACAACTAAGTGTCAGAGCAATGAAAGCCATGTGAAAAACTCAATACAAATTGATTCTCTCTCCTTCTCTCTCTCTCACTGTCCTTCTCTCTTTAAAAATAAAATAAAATAAAGTGATGCTTACATTTAAAAAAAAATGTCTGTCAGGGAAGTGACTTAACACACTGTGGCTTATCTGTATGGAATACTACACACCCATGTAAAAGAAAAACGTGGAGCTATACTACTGACGTGGGAAGATCTCCAGGACAGATTGATACAAAAAGAGTAAGCTGCACATCAACGCAAAATGAACGCTCCCAGGTATCTTTCCTTTGTAACTGTGCCTGTACAAGTATCTATATCTGTATCTGTATCTAGAGATGGAGAGACAAAGCTCTAGAATGACACTCATCGATAATGTGAGCCGCGTATCTAATTTTAAATTTTCTTAGTATCCATATCTTTACGTGGGGAATCTATTTTGTATAGTAGAATGTATCCAAAAATTAAGTAAACCAATATAAAAATAATTGATGTAAAAAGCTCTTTTTTCATTCTCTTCTATTCACACGAAGTCCTCAAAGTAGCCTTACAATCATCTCAATTCGTACCAGACACGCATCAAGGGCTGGAGGGCCACATGTGTTTCCTGGCCACTTTACTAACCCGAAGGGCACAGGGGAGAAGCTCCCACATCAGACAGATAGCAAGGGTTTTCTCTGGAGAGGAAAGTGGGATTAGGTAAATGTAGTGATCTGAACAAAATGTGATATATATACAGTGTGGCTACCGTTACTTATATAATTTTATAAAACAATAAAAACTATATATGCGGGGCTGGAGCAGTGGCTCAGAGGTTATGGCACTTGCCTGGCATGTGTGAGTACACGGATTCAAACCCCAGCACCACGTACACAACTAAGTGTCTGAGAAACGAAAGCCATGTGAAAAACTCAATAAAAATTGATTCTCTCTCTCTCTCTCTCTCTCTCTCTCTCACTGTCCTCTCTTTTAAAAAAAATCTATACACATTTAAAAGTAAGGAACAATGGGTCTGGAGAGGTGGCTCAGTGGTTACAGTGCTTGCCTGGCATGCATAAATACCCAAGTTCAAACCCCAGCACCAAATTTGAAAAACAGATGAAAAAATAAAATTAACTCTCTCTCTCTCTCTTTCTCTCTCTCCCTCTCTCTCTCCCTCCCCCTTCCCCTCTTTAAAAAAAAAGAAGAAGAAGAAGAAGTAAGGAACAAGCCAGGCTTGGTGGGCACATATATAATCCCGGAGACTTGGGAGACTGAGGCTGAGGCAGGAGGATCACAACTTCAAGGCCAGGCTCAGCAACTTAGCGAGGCCCTCAACAACTTAATGAGACTCTGTCTCAAAATTAAAAAAAAAATCAAAAGGACTGCAGATGTGGCCCCAGGGTCCAATCCTTAGTACCAAAAAAAAAAAAAAAAAAAGGAAGGACCAAGGGCTAAGGTTACAACTCA
>PVKS010024255.1:0-31295 GCA_004027875.1 Aplodontia rufa
GCAAGCAAGCATGAAAAAGTATTATGATTAGGGTTTTTTGTTTTGTCAGGGAAGAGGGTGTGCTTTTCTTGTGCATTTGTCTGATTTATGGCTTTGAGAGTGAGAAAGTGATTTTATATAGGGTGTTCAGCTACCTGAAAAGATTCAAAAGACCTACTTTCTCTGACTTTGAACCTGGAAAGGTTAAAATTGCTGTTGATGGAGCTAGTGAGTCAGTGGAGGAGGCAGAGGCTGAAGGAGAAGATATTTTATCTACAAAACATTTTCATCGTATAAATGAGAATCTCCTAACTGGTCATTTTTTTTTTTTTTTTTTACTCTGCAATCATTGGGATTTTAAATGTGTGTGCTTTGCATGGCTATCTAATGGTCAGACTTAAACATTTTGAATCTCCATTGATGAAGAGAAGACGGTTTGCCATAGGTGGTCAGTCATCTGAGTAAATCCATTGCGTTCATAAACTTAGATTTGTGCCTTGAAATCCTCACTGTCTGCCTTGACCTGGCTTTTCCTTCTACACTGACTCCTTCCTCTACAGGTATGAATACCCTTTCCTGTCTGCTGTGTGCCTGAAAGAGTGGTTAGGCAGGTGTCAGCTTCTTCTCTTGACCCCTTGGAGACATGATGCTGTGTTTCTTTGCAGGTTTTAGGCTTTAGAAGGGCAGAATGGAGAGAAGGGGACTGTAAGAATCTTACAGAAAGCGTGGTGTCCCACATTTGGAAGGGATCCTGCATCAGACTCTCCACATGGCGCAGTCAGACTCTCCCTTTTGTAGCGATGGGGGGATCTCTCACCACTTTGAAAGGTGGCTCACATAATTTGTCAAACAGATTCATCTAAAAGTTTTTCCTCTCTGAGAGTTGAATTGAATTCTGCCTCTCTCCACTGGTCTAGAACCTTCTGCTAGTTATTCTTTTTTTTTCTTTAGGAGACTCATTCAGTTATTTGAAGTCAACCATCATATCTTCCTGGGCTAAAAGTTCCTTTTCTTCAAAAATTTCTCATATGATATACATTCATTTATTCGTTCAGATAAAATATATATATACATATATACTAAGTACCTACTTGTTGAAAGGTGCTATGTTGGGTAGTATTGTTCAGTCTGACACCGTCCTGACCCTTAGCAAGTTGGCAGTCTAGAAGGGGAGAGAAATAAGAACTCTGTACTATACATGCACATATGTAAGTTTGCACATACATGTACAAATTCCATAGAATTTATAAAGGTAGTGAAGGAAAAGTGCAGCATGCTTATGAGAGGTAATGTTAAAGGAGAATTGGATCTTGTTCTCAAATACCTCATTGTCACAGCCATTTTGTTTTGGAAACATTTACATCTGTCGATGTTTCTTAAAATTCATAGCAAGAAATAAATAATAGCTTAGGTTTGGTCCTGGTTATGGTGGCACTGTTACCTGTTGTGATGTGGACCCTGGGCTTCTATTGATAAAACGTGTATAGTCTCCTATTTTCATTAAGCATGGTGTGGGGTTTTCACATATAACATCTGTTAGGTCAATTTTCTCAAGCTAGTATGGATCAGTAAAATTATTTTAAACCTACATGGAGAATCTTTTGCTTATTTTAATCTTATTCTGTTAGAATCTCTTGAGAAATTGGCAAATTCTGATTCTGTCCCCTCCCCTAGAACCACTGTCACCCTACTAGGTATTCATAATAGTAGCTGCCCTATCTTGAGCATTTCCCACGTGCTGGACATTGTGCTTTTTTATCGTATTACATATATAAGGTAAGAATTTTGTCATTCCCCAGCCTATTCAACAAATGGTGCTGGACAAACCAGACAGGTGTTTGCAGGAAGCTGAAATTAGATGCTTATTTCTCACCTTGCACAAAAATCAAATCAAAATGGATCAAGGAACTAGGAATTAAATGAGCCACCATACAACTGCTAGGAGAAATATTAGGACCAACACTCCAGCATTTGGGAGTAAGCAAAGACTTTTTCAACTAGACCCCCAAAGCAAAAGATTTAAAGTCAAAAATCAATGAGTGGGATGCCATTAAACTAAAAAGCTTTTGCTCAGCCAAGGAGTAGGTCAACATTATCAAAGGACAACCTACAAAATGGGAGATAATCATGGCCTATATAGCCCGTGATTCCTCCAACAGGGGACTAATATCCAAAATTTACAAAGAATTCAAAAAACTTAACATCAAAACCACAAACAATCCAACCAATAAATGGGCCAGAGAGCTAAATAGAAACTTCTCAACAGAGGAAATTGAGCAATCGAATGAATACATGAGAAAGTGTTCTAAATCACTAGTAATGAGAGGAATCCTAATCCACCTCACTCCAGTCAGATTTGCAAAAATGAATATAAACAGTAACAGATGCTGGAGGGGTTGTAGAGAGACAGGAACACTAGCATACTGTTGGTGAAACTGCAGACTGGTACATCCATTCTGGAAAGCAATGTAAAATTAGGGATGGATCCACCATACGATCCAGCTATCCCCACTTCTGGGTATTTTTCCAGAGGAGTTAGAATCAGCACATTACAGTGAAATCTATGTTTATAGTAGCTCAATTTACAATAGCTAAATTATGGAACCAACCCAGATGCTCCTCACTGGATGAATGGATCCAAAAACAGTGGTGTATGTATATACGGTGAAATTCTACTCAGCAATTAGGAACAACGATTTTGCGACCTTTGAAGGTAAATGGATGACTATGGAAGAAATCATGCTGAGCAAAGCTAGCTGAACCCAGAGAGTCAAGGGTCAAATGTTTTCCCTCATTTGTGGAGGCTAGAGCAAAACCCAGGCTTGGGTGGAAAGGTTGTTAAGCTCATGCATTAAATCTAGCAAAGGCCTAGCAACACATAATCTAGGGCAACCATAGATATGTGGGGGATGAGGGATGACAGGTGGTGGGGAGGGGACAAGGAGGGAGGATAGGAAGGAATCAACAATGTAGCATACTCTTTACTCCCCCCTTGAGAATCCAAATAATACTTATACAGTCATTTAATTCTGTAAAATTCACAATCTAAGTGTTTATTTCACTTGTAGGGGTGAAATATAGAAGAATCAAGAGACTGTGGTATGGGCAAAGTGGGGGTGATTCTGGTTTAAGAACAAATGCATATCAAATTGTTACTTCATATGCATTTATGATTGTACAATAACTCCTTAAAAATTAAAAAAAATTGTCATTCCCATTTTATGACGGGAAAATTGAGACAGGTTAATTTGTCTAAACTTATATATAGTAAGTAGCAGGGCTGGGTTTTGAATAGGGGCACTACATTTCCAGAGTCCCTGCTTTTATCCACTTTATTAAGTTGAATCTTTTTTTCCTCTTTTTGTATGCTTTTATTAGTGCATAATTATATGTAATAGTTCTGTTTTGACATAATCCTACATGCATGGAATTTACTCAATTTCACTCCATGGTCTCCCCCAACCCCCCCCATTTCACTTCCCTCATCCCTCCTCTATATCCCTTCCTCTACTCTACTGCTCTTCCACTCATTTTAGATTGCTTTAGGTGCTTTATTGGTATACATGGAATTTACTGTGGTATATTTATACATGCACAGAACATAATTTTAAATTCATTCCACATTTCTTCCCTTTCCTGTCCCTGCTCCCTCCTCCTCCCTCTAAGCTGCATCTTTTTGCTTTGAACATGTTATTTTGAGTGCCTCTCACTATTACCTGTGTTGGTAAGTCTCTTCAATTAGCCACCAGTGCCTTTTAAGGAGCGATTTTGTTTTGTCTTTGTGTATTTAAATGATTGAATGAATATTATCCCCAATCCAAGGAGTCAGCCTTATTTATCTGTTTAAGTAACTGAGATCAAACAAACAAAAAGTAGTGAATAGGACCAGGCCAGAGAATGATTCTCGTTTAAAATAGAGGCTCTCCCAGTAACAAATTGTTTTACTTAGTTCTGGGCATCTTTTTTTCTTTCTGTAGTCTCAACTGTTCTGATTATGTTCATGTTTTCCACGTTTATGTGTCCAGCCAGTGCTTCCTACCTGATCTCCCAACTAACGTGTCCACTGCCCACCTGACATCTAAGATGCACTTGAGCCTCTCAGACTCATCTAGAGCTGGAACTCTTAATTTCCCTCTTGAACCTGCCAAATTGTGTGATTTCAGTAAATGCACCCACCCTTCAACCCAACTATCAAACTAGAAATGTGAGTCATCTTGATTTCTTCCTTTTACACATCAAATCCATTTTCTAATCCTGTCAGCGCTACTTCTAAGCTGTGTCTTCTGCCAGGCTCTTTCTCCTTTCCTTTGTGTTCACATGGAGTCTAGTCCAAGTCACCTGCCGCTACCTGTCTTGAGAACCATTTGCAGTAGAGTGTGACCGTTCTGTCTTTCCGCTGTTGCCCACCTCCAGTCCCTTTTTACAGACACCCGTCTAGGGCTGTTCAGATCTCTTTTGTATTTGGAGGAACTTTTACAGGATACAGGCATCTTAGAATCCTTTTACGCCTTCCTTTTCCCTAACCAGCTCTTTCCTGTGAAACAAATTCAGTTCTTAAAAACTGTGTGTTTGTTTCCAGATTGATCTGTGGAAATGATGGCAAACCACATGCAACTAATTAAAATGTGACTGTGTTAATATTTTCTTGCTGTTGCACTACTGTTTAATAAGATGCTTTCAGGTTGCCCTTTAAGTGTTTAATTGGTAATACCTAACTATAATTTTTAAAATTAAAGTAGATGGTGACAAGGCAGGGTAACAGCTGCCCCTTACCAGAAGGCTTCTGTCACCGTGCTGTAATAACACACCCTCCCCCAGCTTGTTAACTCTTATCTGCAAGACCACCTGTTCCCTTCTCATAGCTTCCATTTTATTCTGGAGGAGAGGTGGAAGTATTCCCAAACCTCTTTAATTCTTTAGTTATTTAACTCGGTCTTCCTCATGACTAATTATTTATATATATGTGTGTGTGTCTGTGTGTGTATGTATATATAATATTTTAAGCTTTTTTTTTTAATGGGTATTCTGATTGTATCAATTTGTTCTTAAGTGAGTCATGAGAAGTGGGTTGTGGTCACTGGTTTGATTGGTCCTGGCCAGTTCATGTTCTCTGGAACATATGTTCCTAAACAGCAGCACATTTACTAATTAGCCCTGTCAGGGTATGACGTCCTCCTATTTCAGAGTTAACTATCCCACTTGCTTCTGGAGCCAGATTCCGTTTCCTGGTGGGCTTGTGTACCTTCCTTATTAAAACACTGTGCGCAGGTGGCTGGTGCTTTGAGAGGGTTGGTGTTCACGTTGTCTGACGGGGTGGGGGGGGGGGGCAAAAAGCCCTGAAAAACCAAAAAACCTCACTCTTCTGGTGGAACTCGGTGGCATGGAGTTTGTCATCCTTTTTGTGTAGCTTCTCTTTCGTTGTTTTTCTGCTCGGTAACACGTTCTATTGTTTCTCTGCCTCCATCACTGCTTAGGATCTCCACCTCCCATCGGCTCCCCTGGACTTAGCCCTTCCTGTGATCCCTTTGTCCTCTGGCATAAGCTGGAGAATGGACAGCTGCTTCTAGGCAGGAGGCTGGCAAAGGGCCCCACAGACAGCCCAGAGTAGTGCCACACCCGTGTCTGTCGCTGGCCAGTACCTGCAAAATGAAATATCAAGAAGCAGTAGAATATATAAGCACTGATATTTTACTTCAGGTTCAACAGACAAAACAGGCTGTCAGGGTTGCTACAGCAGTTCTAAAACCTGCTTTCATGCGTAGATTAATAAGAGTCCATGGATTGGCCATGTTTGCCCAGTGCTAGCTCTTGGACCATACCTTAAATGACGTTGCCTGGAGGGCGCTTGAAGCATTTGTCTTGTGTCTTGAGCTGTTGTGCTTCCTAGATAGCACAGTCAGCTGTAGTTAGTCCTGGGCGCTTCAGCTATCCATTTTCACTAAATCTAGCGATGGGAAGGGCTGCTGCTCAGAGCTGCTGCTGTTACCCCCCACCTAGCCATGCTCTTGGTGGCTGCTAACCCAGGAGCTTTTCTTTCTGCTTATAGATCTCAGCAGCATCTAATGCCACTCAGTCCCCGTAGAGACACCCAAGGTTTTGCTGACTGCTTTTCCTGCTTGCTTTTTTGAAGCCAGTGCTTGGAAGAATTGCTTCAAATTTGACTATGATTTTAAATTTGAGTCACTGGGCTCTAAAGTTGAGTAAAGCCTAGGGTTTGCGTGTTTAGTCTCTGCTTTGGTGGTATGGGTATTGCTCTGTTTCTACAAATGATAGAAGTGAGGCTCTGAGATGATTTTTAGGAACAATGCACCCAGCAAATGTTGAAGTCAAAGCATAATAAACACAGAACTTCTGATTTTGAAAAATAAAAAATCTCTGCTTCGTGAAGATTGCTTGTGGAAAGATGAAATGATGGGAGTAATGTAGAGATTGATGCACAGTGGTATAAGGAATTTGGAGAGGGGCAGTCTCATCTCAGCTCTGAGGGAGGAGGGATGCCAGACCATTTTTGAAATATCACATCACTTTATTCACCAGTGTGTTTTGGGTATGCATAATTATTAGTTTTGTATTAGTAAATGAGGCAAAAATAACTTGTTTACTGAGGGCCTGGAATGCGCTATGCACTTTACATAGACTATCTCTTTCCATTTAGAATCTGTACTTAACAGTTTATATAGAACTGCCATGTAGTGTCAGAGAGGAGTTATTTTATGAGGAGTAATTAATTTAATTAGCTCACATGCCCCCATAGATGGTTATGTTATTGGTTTAAACATTGGAGACACTCTTAAGCTGCAGGGTTATATAACCGTGGGCACTTAGGGAGAGGCACGAACTCTTAGAGTCCTTTGGGGTGCTGTTTAATTCATCACTGCTGTGCTAAATAAAAAATTCATCATGCTTCATAAAAGTGCCTAAGTATTTGTAGGCAGCAAACTCAAAATTCAATACCGTGAATACAGATAATTTGTGAGAGCCATTCAGGCATTGATGGGGGCAGGGAGGCAGAACATGAGGGAACCTTCAGAGCTACATTTTTCCAGGGACATCAGAATAAATCTCTTCACCTGAGAAAATGATCCTGACAGGAGAAAACATTATAAATTATTGGGTTTCTGTCTTTACAGTTGCATCAGTTTCTAGGAACTCATCAGCTGTCTGCTAGAAGAGTTATGTAGCCTCCCTTGCTCATTAAGACTTTTGGCTCTAAACCCCAAATGACCTTGTCCTACTTTATGTGTACAACAGTTCTCCTGCATCAGTGAGATATTGCTGACTTACTGTAGCCTCAGCATACCTGGCGTTCCATACCACTGTGTCCCCCTTGAAGCAGAATGGCTGATCAAACTCAAGGACAAGTGGAGTCAGCTTTTGTTTGTTCCCCATGTGAGAAAGGCCCTTCTTCATCCATGTTTTATATTAATTTATCAGAGGTTCTGTAGCTCTCTTTTAAGAAGTGAGTGACATATGGTTTTATTTCACTGAAGACGTCACCAGCCAGGACTCCCCTTGTAGGGAAGGCTGCATTTCTTACTGCAGGACCCAGGATTTTTTCTTTTTGGAACAGTTCATGGCTGCCGGTGTGAATTGGGATGTGCTGCAGCTGGGTTATGCTGCAGTTTCAGGACTGCTAAAAGGGGTGTCCTGCTAAGTGGCAGAGAGATTGCTTTATTGTGCACAAACATGTCCTTGTGGCTTTAGAAAATCTTACTCTTCAGGTCTCTGAATCACTGGATTTATGTAAACTCAGTCCCTGGAAAAACTTAGGTGTCTTAACCAAGGTGCTAGGTAGAGAAGTAGATTAGTATATCTGTGTATGTGTATTTAAATGTATGGCTCTTTTATGTTTTATGACATATATAACATGGTCTCTGTGATCTGCACATGACATACGTGGCGGTGCATTTATTTATGAATATGTCCATAGATAACTAACTCCTGGATACGTTTATCAGAAGCTCTGTTAAAAAACAAAGCAAATAAAAACAAACTCGCCACAAGCCTCGCTTACACTCATTACCATCCCCATACATACAGTAATTGAATCCGTGTGGAACCTGCTTAATTTACACGCATGGGTTTTAAAATATTGGGAGTAAGATTCCTATGCTTTTATCCACATGGATTGCCAGTGTCTTTCATTGAATTGTTTTCCCTTTCTAATGTACCTACTGCTATTTCTCACTGCTTTCTTTAAAAGAATTATGAACTCATATAATTCTGATTGTGACACTTACATATAATATTTACACAATGAAGAATGCCAAAGAATACAGACTTAAATTAGTTACTCTTACAGGACTTTAGAATTCCCAGAATCATAAATTGTCTTCTGTAAATAACCCCTTTCCATTCTTTGTATAAGTTAATCTGATCTTGCTAGCCTGATCCAGAAATATTTTGTTACAGGTCATTTGTCTATTAGTGCAGAATAGCTGTTAAACCCTCAGTGTTCTACCATCTCCAGTGAAGAGATTTTTGACCTAAGACTTCATATTTTGTTTGTCCAACTCCCAACAAATTGTAACATTCAGGTGACATTTGAGCATACATGTGTACCTACATGTACATATGTAAAGTATCTGAGTTATACAAAACCATGAACCATTGATTGTAAGCAATGCTGTTGTATTTTGCCCATTTTAAATGTCACTGTTAACAGTCAACATGATTCAAAAACTGGACTTTTAAATACAGAGGATGATACTCAATTCTTCTCTTCAGATACTTTTTCTTTATTATGTAATAACGTTTATAAATGAAAAATATATTACATGAAAATTTGATTTGTATAAATATACAAATATTTGAATACAGATCCAAATTTATTTCAACTTTAGCACTGAAGAGCCAAAAGGAAATGAATTGGAAAACCTCCTGAGAATAACCATTATTTCCTGCTTCCAGCATCGTGAAATGTTGTGGAAATGGTCTGCTTAATTGTATTGGACCTTATAGCTAGCTCATTCTTACTGTTACTTATGAACTTCTTGAGTTAAAGATCAATTGTTATGTCAGAAAAAATAAGAGTTCTCCTCTAGACAGTATACCTTTCTTTGGAAAAAAGTCATAAACCCAGCTTCCAAATATGAATTATTAAAACAAGCCTGGTAATGCAATTCCTGAAGATAGTTAAGAATCTAAACCTGGAAACTTTTTATCAACTTGGATATATGTTGTTAAAACACATGTGTCCTTGGATATATTGAACTATATCCTTGGAGTATGTTTTAAAACATTTGAATTGCTTAAATAAAGTGACTTCTAATTTTAATTAGTCCATCTTTTTTTTTTTTTATACCAGTACGTATTGTTGGCTTATAAGTGTTTGAATAGCCAGGTAATGTAAGTCCATTTCCAATACAATGCAAGAGACCTGTTCTAGTACCATTTTCAAACAGATTTGACCCTCAAAGAACTTAATTCCAATATGTTCTGCTTATTGGAAGGTCTCATGGGGCCAAATCAGTTTTAGCAACCACCAGAATTTTTTCATTCTTTCTCTCCCTCTTCCCCTCCTATAAAGCAGTTTTCCCCTCAGTCCACCTGGACCACTGCAGAATTTCCAGGTAACACAGTGTACTCATGATTTTGAAGGTTCTCTGTAGAAAGGTCCATAGCTACCAGAATAAATAGTTTGACTTGGATTTTATTATGTACTTTCCACTTTACCTAAGCGAAAAACATACCTTATCTAAAGTGTGTGTGTGGGGGCACCGTTTATTTTGCCTGTGTATATTGTCAGTCTTCTAGTTTTATAATGAACATAAAATATAGTGAAACTTATGCTTATGTCAAGAAAGAATATCTGGGGCTGGAGTGGTGGCTCAGCAGTTATGGTGCTTGTCTGGCATGTGCAAGGATGTGGATTCAAACCCCAGCACCACATACCCAACAAAGTGTTGGAGTAATGAAAGCCACATGAAAAACTAAATGAAATTGATTCTCCCTTTCTCTCTCTCCCCTTCTCCTCAAGAAAAAAAAAAATTATCCAAAGCATATGTGAGAGTGTAGGTGGGGTTGGGGAGCATAGAAATGCTTCTGGGAAGGTGGAAATGGTGAGAAAGCGAGCCTCAAGGTGAGTTAGAGACCAGACTGCGGAGTTGGAATGCACGCACGTGCAGTTTCTGAAGAAGAGTACAGAGCTGGGAACCACATAGCACAGAACGTCAGCAACTTGCTGGGCATGTAGCCTCACCTCAACTGGAGAGCTAGCAGGCCTAGAAAGAAGGTATCCTGATGTGACCAGAAGCACTTTGTCCTTGGACTGTTGGGTAGAGGAAATGGGCACCGAGCGCTTGCGTGCAATGTAATGGTATGTAGACCGTGAGGCCAGGAAAGCCTGAATTGAGTAACAGGACTGTGTGCACACTTTGCTAGCTTTTATGTTGTAAAACCTTGAGAACAATGGAAAATGCAGGTCAGGAACTTTCCACGATGCGGGATGTGTTATGTGGATCCCCTGTGAAGCAAGGCTGGGGCAAAGGGGAAAAGTCTGCAAGGGAGATTGCGTCAGTCACCCATCCAGACCACCATGGAGTAGGTTTGGACCCATTTTCATTACCCAGAAAGTACATTGAGGGAGACTGCAGTCATTGAGGAAGTACACAGCCTACAACCATAGTTCCTGGAGCTCCTTGAGTGCCTACTTCCCCCTTATCATACTTGATACAGATCCTAGTCTTGCTAGGACTTGAAAGCTAAATTCTTGGCACATTGATTCTTGATGCTCTGTACATCTTGTTGATCTTTTAGGTTGCTCAGAGGCCCTAAAGCCCATGTTGGGCACTGCACCCAAAGTGGCATTCCTGTTGTTCATTTACTGTTCCTCAGTGGTGGGGGACCGAACTGGAATCCCTGCAGGCCTCCCCCGAAGAAGCAGCAGTGTTGAGATTGCCCTACACCTAGAGCATTCACACCTGGGAACCTCATGCCCACGCACAGGGGCACCAGAGCAAAGACTTGGAAAAAGCAGGAATTTGGAGGAGTTAGTTTCCTTCCTTGACTGCCCAGACCAGGGTGTATGTTTTGTTCTGCCAACATTTAATAGTTGAGCATTTCCCAGAAGCTGATTATGGAAGGGCAGAACTGGACAGCTCAACAGGAAATAAATTCCATGGAAAATAACTGGTGGAAAGGAAGCATTCTGGATCCCTTTCCTCAATGCACATGCACGTATGAAAGGCTCCCAGAAGCCTGTTAAGGACATTTGTTTCTCTGCTTGTTGCTGTGGCCTCCGATTCATTTGATTTTGAACTTTGTCTTTGAATACCCAATAACCTTCCTTGGAATTCAGTGTTAAAAGGATCTGATTCTAGCGGGCAGATGCTAAGAAAGGACAAGGGAAGGATAGAACTGCCAAAAACAAAGTTTTGTCCACCTTACCAGTTTGAGCTAAGAAATTTTTGACTGCCCCATGTGACTTCCTGCTTCTACCAGCTTACCTTTCAGGGTTACTACTAAAGCTGATGAAAGTGACCATGTCCTCAAGGGATTGATTAAAACTTCATATTAACTGCTTTAGTTTTTAAATTGAATTGAAGAATAATCAGTTGGCTCTAATTTTGAGCACACCAATTTGATTTAGAAAATATTTTGAGGAAGATCAGTCCTTTTTAAAAATCTAAAAATACATTTGGTAAAGATGCTCAGGTTACCAAGTTATTTTTGGCTTGAGTCATCTGTAAAAAAAAAATACAGTAATTGTATATACTTGATTGCTTATAAGAGTATGATTCTCCTGAGATTTTGTTGGCTGTGTTACTAAGCAATCTTTTTAATAGCCAAGTCGTAGCCTTCAAATACAATTTCTATTATATCTGAATCAGTGTCATGTCACTGAATTGAAAACACGTACATTGAAAAGAGGTTTCCAAAACATTATTTAATCCCAGGGATAAAGCATTGGAAAATACTGTTAGTGAGTCTTCTCCCCCAAATTTTGTGGCTGCAGAGAGGTTTTAAGGTATCCCGCTTAATGGATTGATATGGCTTGTTTTCATTCACAGAGGCCAGCAAGCTTGTCATGTCCTATGTGGCAGCCGTTTGTGGAAAAGGAGCAGAAGTTAATCAAGTCAAAGAGCAACTTTTACAGTCCAACCCGGTCCTGGAAGGTAGGATTTTGTGTGTGTGTGAGGTCAGTGTGACTTGAACTGTAGATTCAGTTTGAGTGCAGTTCTAGTACCTGATATGCTGGGAGGTGCTCTGGGAGGGAAGAGGAAGGAAGAGATTCAGGCCAAAACTTGTTGAGCAAGTAGGCATCCGAAGAACACTTGGCTCCAAGTGCTTGAGGAGGGAACAGGTAACTTGTGAAAGAGGAATGCTCCCATTTGTAATTGCTTTTTCCCCTTTCAAATTTTATTTAATTACTTAAATTTTGCTTAAAAATAGTCAACTGATATTTGTAGTTGATGGTATTGCCTGTTTTATCATTTTATCATTCAGGAGAACACCCATGCCTGGACTTCTGTTATCAGGGAAACGTGAGCTCTACTAGAGATACACTTAAGGACCAGTTGTTTGTGGGGTTTTTTTTGGGGGGGGGGCATCAGAAGCCTAAATCTGATTGTAGAGTTCACAGATTTTAGGACTGGCTCTTGTATTACAGCCTAGGCTGCCTTAACAAAGTACCATAGTCTGGATGGTTTAAACAAATTTATTTTCTCACATTTTTGGAGCTGGAAATGCGAGATCAAGGGGCTAGCAAGATAGGTCTCATTCTGAGGCTTCTTCTCTGGCTGCCACAGTGCTGCATGCACATGTGACCCTTTCCTTGTGTTCACTGGGAGAGCAAGAGTGAGCTCTGTGATATCCCCCACCCCATACATGTTTTATTTTATTTTAAAGAGAGAGGGACAGTGAGAGAGAGAAACAGTTTTTATTTAGTTTTCCATCTGGCTTTCGTTGCTCCTACACTGGGGTTTGAACTGCGTTGCTGGGGTTTGAACTGCGTCCTTGCGCATGCCAGGCAAGCACCGTAACACCGAGCCACTGCTCCAGCCCACACATTTTATTTTATTGGTGCATTATAGTTGCACCCAATGGTGGGATTTGTTGTTACATGTTTGAACATGCACACAATATAGCAATAGGTGTCCCTTTGTTAAAAAGGGCATTGATCCACCATAAGAGTCCCACCTTCATGACCTTGTCAAGCCTTACTTCCCAATGCCATAATAACATGAGGGTTAGTGCTTCAGTGTATAAATTTGGACATAGGGGACCCAAACATTTAGTCCATAAGACACCATCAGAAAATGAAGCCAGGGACAAGTTCCATTAATTCCGTGAAGGATGGCATATGCCATCAGCATAGACGATCCTACATAGAAACAGTAAATCCAAGGCTTTCCTTGTCTGTGGGAGGCCATTAAATTCACTTCTTATTATACGCATGTCTTTACTGTCATATAGCACTTACTGGGGGTAGAGTAGGGTTTATCATCCTCAGCACTGTTGCACTGGACACATCTTTGTTGTGGAAGGCTGTTTTGTGCATTGCTGGATGACCTGTCCTGAGTACCTCTGGCCTCTGCTCACTAGGTGCTGGGTGCACTCCGGCCTCTGGTTGTTAGCATCAAGAATATCTCTAGACATTGCCAGATGTCCTCTGGGGAGTCAAAAACTACATCACATTAGAGTCTCTGGGCTAGAGAAGTAGTTTGGTTTCTTTGTTCAAAGTCGGGTCAAGATTTAACACTGATTAAAGCAGAACTGCTTGGGATAGGTGGGTACCCCCTAATGTGGAAGGCAGCCTGCCAGCTGCTCTTTATACTCAAGCCCAGCTCCTCCTTCCCTTTTGGAGATGCTCCTGAACCCCAAGCATTCCCTATGATCCTGAGACACACATCTGTGCTTCATATTCTCCATTTTATTACAAGACCCCCTGCATCTGTTTCCCTGAGTGTTAGAAGCAAAGACCAAATCATTTAGTTTATTGTTTTTGACCACTCCTCCCTTTGAATACCATAACCGAGAAAGAAGCTATAGAAAGTGGTGTCTCTTCATTATTCCAAATATTTGAATTTGTGTTTACAGGCTTTTGCCTATAAGTTAGTGCACCCTTCATATACTGTTTTTCTGTATATGCTTATTTTAAGAATGCTGTGATCTAAGGCAGCATTGCTGTGGAATGCTATAGCTTGCATCTATGACTAGAATCTGTCTCTTTATTCTAGTGGTATTTGAAACTAGGCTGCAGTGCGGGAAATGGAAGAAATGTCTACTGTGGGCATTTATTATCTTCTGTGGAAATGCTTTACTTTTGAACTGGAGCTGCTACTGTAAATGAATATTTAGAACAATGAACTTAAAAAAAACAAACAAGGAATGTGTCTCAAGTGGTTTATAATGGAGCACTTATTTTTGATTCTGTGGCTCACAATAAAGGACTTCAGTGTTAGGGTTGTGTTTAGTAATGTGCAACTCAGATTTGTTTGATGAAAAGATGGTTTATGGATTGCAAAGGGTGCCCCAAATCAATTCTTTTTTTAAAGCATCTCCTTCACTTGCCCCTGACCTTCAGGTCACAATAAACTGTCCTTTATTTGTCAGCATGTTGAGCTGGACTTTGGGGACTTTAGTTAACTTGGCACCCAAATAAACTCCTTGGTACAAGGACTAGCCAATAAAGCATAAGAATATCAAGTCATCACGATAATTTCGTGAGCATCCACCATTATCAAGATAGCACTCATGAAAGCTTTTTGGCTGGAGTGAACAAGTGAGAAGGACAGGAAACTCCCCAGCAAAGTCCCTTTCTTTTAGTATTTACAGTGTGCAGGATTCCTTGCTCAACACAGCCTCTTGGCTTCTTTTCTGTTGAAGGTAGAATTTGGTGTTGGGGCCTATGGGGACTCATCCTCAGCCTAAGCAGCAACTCTAATGCAAAGACTTTTTTCTGTGTTGACTTTGCAAATTTGTCTTAACTGATCTTGAGTCAGCTATTACTATTATTTTTTTATTTTAAATCAAAAACCAGGTAGCCATCTAATGTGAAATAGAGCTCAAGAACTTTTTTGTAGTCATTATTCTCTAAACAATACAATTTAACAGCCCCTTACACAGTACACGGTATGCACATTGCTTTAGATACTGTGAGTAATCTGGATAGGACCTAAGATGTATGTAAGGGGGAACATATAAGGGTTATGTACAAATGCTGTGCCTTTTGATACAAGGGTCTTGAGCAACGTCAGATTTTGGTATCCTCAGGGAGCCTGGAACAAATCTTCCATAGGTACCAAGAGATAACTGTACCCTTAAAATGGATTTAGATGTACTGCTTTTAAGCCATACAGGTTTGGCTACTGAATTTCTAGAGTCGACTTTTACAGTGTGCTCCCTCACTCCTTTATTAGTTGACTGCTCTCAAAACTAGGACCAACTTTTAGCCCCACGGCTCATATGTGCCATTGTTACTCCAGTTCTCTTCTCCCTGTTGAACTTGAAGAAGTTAGGAGACCTCCAGAGAGTAGATGCCCAACCCCTGGTTCCTTTCTTTCAGCCTTATCACACACACTTCCTTGCTAGCTGCATGCTGCCTCTGGGTCTCAGCAACAGCTTGGCTGGGTGCAGGACATGGTAGAAATGCAGAGTTTGTATCCCTCCCAGACCCCTGGAACCAGTCTATGCTTGAACAAGATGCTCGGGCAACTGGGCTGCACATAGAAGTTTGAGAGCACTGCTGGGCTTCCAAGCTGCAAATGGTGGTCCCCTCTCCTTGTATGACCTATAGTGCTACCATTTTCCTAGATGAATTTGCCACTCTCTTATGCCCAGGCATGGTTAAACCAGACTATTTCTGTGCCTGGTGCACATGGTTCTTATGGGCTCTCATTTAAAAGAGACCTGTGGGAGATTTGTCTCCTCACAGCAACTAAGAATGGAACACTCTCATATTTTGTGTTATGGGTCAGTTTGCTTTTATTTTCTGACCAGTTATACTTAGTTTTGATGGGTGTAGCTCATGAAGCTCTGTAGCATTTTTTAGGCTATTAGAAATAACTGTCATTTTCAAATCTTGATATTACTTTTTATTTCAGAGTTTTATAATTTAAGTAGTTTTAAAAGAAAATTTATTAAAGCTTCACATGCCTTCTTTTCTAATCTGGAAATTTCATCCAGTTCCATCAAACCTTTGATAATATGAAGTATTTTCAGAAATAACCTGATAATGGTGGAATTGTAAAAGTCAGTCTTGCTGACTGCTCACTTGATTCCTATTTAAAAAGAGTTAAAAGGTATTAAATTAGGTAAGATTAAGTTTATGGTAATGCTTCCAAAAATTCCATGAATCAGAGAAATAACTTGGTATTTTTCTATGAATTTATAATAAGACATGAAAGCTTTATTTAGCAACATATTAAAACTTCTGTTAAGTATATTTTTATGGAACGTTTGTACAGAAATTTCATGGGTACAACTTGTATTGGGCAGCAGTTACATATGTTTTATCTTTCTGCTTGAAACTTTTTTTTTTCCCTGTCAAATTTAACCATGCATCTGTTTTGTTCTTACTAGCTTTTGGAAATGCCAAAACTGTAAGGAATGACAACTCCTCTAGATTTGTAAGTATTTGTATAAGCTTAAGTGTTAACACTAATATTTAGCTCATGTATGTTTAAACAACCAGGAGATGTTTAATATTTCTTAATACACACAGTTTTTAAAATGAAAAAAAGCACACCATTCCTATTGAGATGCTAAAAATTCTATAAGGACTTTTTTTTTTTTTTTGCTTTGAGTTTTTCCTTTTCAGTTCTTCCTGGAGAGATATGTTGTTTTTATCATATTGTCATCTTCTATAAAATTCCATGAGTAAATTAAGTGAGATTATTTTTTTAAAAACTTTACTTACCCGAATTTTAGTATTGATTAATCATAACTAAGAATCAGAAATTATGTAAAAAGAAACACTGAGGATCCAGTTTGTATAGTCTGTCACCATTCCCCCTTATTTAGTGGATTGAGAAAGAGTAGGATGCATTCTGAAACTTTATAGAGGTAAAACTAATAAGATTGAGAAATACAGGGGATGTGGGTCGGGGTGGGCGGGAGTAGAACTGACCAGTAAAACAAAAACTAAAGCTGATTGATGTCTTGAGAGCTTGGTGGAGCCAGCAGATGCTATTTCTACTAATAGACGCCTGGCCCGTGCCACCTTTCCAGCCTGGTCTCCTGTCTCAACCCAGTTTGTGTCTGACATCTTGGGCATTTGGGCCCCTCCAGCTGTCTCAGGCTCCTTTATGCCGCTGGTCTTCCCAGAGATAGCAGCACTGCCTGGAGACAGCTGCTGAGTGGGGAGCATGAGATGGTGGTGTTTTGAAATTGCTCTTTTTCTTCTGTGGTTTAACCAAATTTATGCATTTTTATGACAAAAGATCATTTGCTTTCTGAGCTGTCTTCTCACATACATTACTGTGCCACTGGGGAACATTTTTGATGATCTTTTATGCCTCCCTACCAGAGGTTCCTCCTGATCTTTCTCCCCCTTAGTTTTGACTTTTTTCTTGTTAGGGTTTTCTAGTGTTTCAAGAATTGAATAATCTCAGGTATAGGCAGTTTTGGTAGCTTAGAAAGCAGGAGGCTAAATAAGTTCCTAATTCCAAAGCTGTGATTTTTTTTTTTTCCATCAGATTAGTTAAGTTGTTATAACTGATTTGAGCCATGCCTTTTCCTGTTGTGGAAACATGGCTAATCTCATTGTATAAATAGAATTAGAAGTGAAGTATGGGCAGATAGAAGTAATTTCAATGATCAAGCTTCTTTATGTGCTAGAAATTTTATTTAGTTTGCAAATTATGTGCACACACACTTTTAAATATTTACAAATATATTTAGTGTTCAGGCAGTACAAATGCAGAAAACCATATTGCTTAAAAGGCAATTACTATTTAGCCATATTAGAAATCTAGTGAAAAGCTTGGCAGGAGATTTAGCTTATTAAGTAGCTTCAGAGAAATCCTATTATAACATGGGTATTATAGGATGTAAGATTAACACTTGATCATAGGCTAAGTCATTTCATGCCCAGTTTTTAGTGATTTCTTTGTGGTGTGTGACTGGACTAGTAATATACCCAAATATAATTTTTGTAGTAGGACTCTACTGTATTTAAAGTTACTGCTGAACCTAATAGTGGTTTATTTATCATGTACTTGTACTCCAGGGAACTCAGTTTCTTTGTGTTTGGTTAACCTAGAATGAATTCCTTGATCTCTTCACTGAGAAACTGGGTAGAGTCTGCTGTCTTATAGTTCAGACGTGCTCATCATAGCTGACATTTGAAACCAGTGTGCACAGGGAGGGGTCCCAATAGTATCCGCCTGTCCACCCCAGCAGATCTAGTTTGATGTATCACTATTTTTGCAAAAAGTGCTTCGAAAACCATTGTTCCTGCTTGACCAAGGCTTTCTCAGCGTGGGTAGTGTAATATGAACCCAGTTATATGAACCGAGCATCTACCATATATGTGCAAGTTGCTGACCTAGGCACTGGGGGGGTACAGGAGAGGACCTGTAGTGTTAGGGGAAGTTTTATTACCCAACCTCTCATGCAATAAGAATTTTAAAAAAAATTGTTTAAAAACGGTTTTAACTCATCCTGTAGTCCCTGCCCCTCACCTAGCAGCCTGCACGTTTTCTTAGAGCAGCTGGAGTCATCTTCATAGACTTGGGTTCCCCACTGCCTTGCTGAAGGGCCATGATGTCACCCCCTGGCTCCTAAAATACAGTGCGTGCTGCTTCTGAGGCCTTCTGCATGAGCTGAGGCCTGCCCTGCAGGAAACTCCTCTCTGCTGCTTTCCCCTTCACTGTGCATTAGCCACATGGGCCTTTGTGAACACCAGGCACACTCAGCATGTCCTGGCCTCAGACCTTTGCAGTAGATGCTGTGCTCCATCTCTAGTCCTTTGCATGGATGGCAATGTCTTACATCAAATGCCACTTCTGTGACACCTTTCAAGGACTCCATGACTTCAGCTTGTTTTTATTTCCTTAAGACATTTATTCCTCTTTGGAATTACTGCTTTCACTTCCCTCATTTATGCCATCATTGACCCACCAAACTGATAGGGGCCATGGGAACAAGCACCCTAACCTTCTGTGCACCAATTTTTAAGAAGCTTATAGACTAGAAAAATTAGACATGTCTAAAAATAACTATGATGCTACACGTGAAAGAGTTAAATTCCCCATGAAAAGTACAGGTGAGGATTTGCAGACATTCACGAAGGAGAAGCTAGAGGAATCTGGGGCAGGGGACAGTCCTGAGGGGTCCCATAAGACTTAAATATGTCACAGTCCAGTGGAGAGCAGGAGGAGCTGTTCTTCCAGCATGAGGAAGCCCAAAGAGAGAGACCATAGGGACCCGTATGTACTGGAGTTGCTGGCTGCTGAACCAGAGGGTATGTGAAATGAGCCACAGGATGCAGGGCTGGAAAGATGGATCCAGGGCCCAGCTGGAAGGCTTTACGTGTCAGTTTTAGGGTCTCACACTTTAATTATAGGTGACTGGAAGCTGCTGGTTATGCTAGTAGATTAACGACAGGATCAGAACCAAGCTTGTAACAGAATCAGGATGTGGCAGAATTCTCACTTGTTGTCCAACTTTTTCCATGTTTGTCTTCCTTTTCTGTTCTCTACGGTGTTTATTCTCTTCAAATCTCCTATCCTAATAGTATGCCTTCTTTTAAACCACAATCGTCTACATGATCACCATCACTCAGGTGCACTAACTGAATTGATCCTGCACCCTGTGCCTCCCCTGTACATATATCCCTACACACAGTCTTACGCCCCCCACCTGTGCTCTAGATCTATTGCCACCTGTGCCCAAGGACCACTTCCTGCATGATCAACCTCTCACCTCTTTGACAGGTTAGAATCTCCCCTTCTTTGTAGCTGCTTCCCCACCTACATCCCCACCATTGTAGAGGGTCTCTCTGTCCACTCGGTTGCCCAGGCCACATCCCTGGACTTCTCATCCTCTCTCATCTCCTTTGTTAACCCATGCCTGTCAATGTGATTCTCTGGGTAGCTCAACTCCACTTTCTTTTCTCTTTTGCTGTTCCTGATTGACAACTCCAACATTTCCCCCCTCATCACTGCAACTACCTACTGTTAGATCATCTAAGCTTGCTCTTTTCTGGTCCATACCACACTAGCCAGGTGATCTTGCAAACGGTCTGATCATGACCTCCTTGTTTAAGATCCTTCAGTGATGTGGCTTGCTGTCAAGAGAGTCTTTCAATTTCCCAATGCGCTCCACTCACTATCCAGCAGATGTCAATTCTTCCTGTTCTCCTCCTCCTCTCCTGTGTCGCTTTTCCTGAGACTTTGCATTTAACTTGGGAAAGACTCTGTGCTCACTTGGCCCTTGCTTTCCATGCATAGCAGCATGACCATGGTAAAGTGTACCCTACACTGTAATGATCTGTTTACCTGACTCAAGTCCCCTCCAGGGTGTATGTTCTGAAGGCAGAGAATGTGCTTTGCTTTCAAATATTCCTACTTTGGCATTGAGGAAGTGCTCCGTAGACATTTGCTAATGCATAAGTGATGACTTTAAAAGGTAGATGGCAAGGAAGCATGCCTCAGCTAGTAAAAATCACAAAGTGCATTGTTTGTTGACTGAGTTCCATGTGATTAGGTTTCTTCTTCCCCATTGTTTTAAAAATTAGAAAGAGTTAAATACTTAGATTGGGTTATAAATAATTCTCCCTATCTATTACTAAGGTAGGACTTGAAACAAAACCAAAAATTTGACTTCGTGGATCAGCACATCCCTTTCAAAACAAGAAACAGCTGTCAGGGTTATTATCTTGCTCTTGTTAGTTTTTAGGCAATTATAGAGCAGTTCTTTAAAAGCACAGTATTTAACTCCATATGTGTTTCAAGATACCATCTGTAAAGTGTAATATGAACCCAGTTATATATTGCTGTGTAATCTAGGTCAAAAGTCAAAAAAGTAATAATGATTATTAGTCCTTGATTTTGAGCTGGTCATACCACATAATTGTGTATTTGATTGATATAAAAACAGTGTTCTATTTCATCCACTGGTCAATATATTTGGAGTTCATAGCTATGACTTAAAATATATTTTGCCCTTTAAAATAATTTGTATTTGGGCTGGAGAGGTGGTTCAGCAGTAGAACACTTGCCTGGCATGCATGAGGACCTGGGTTTGAACCCCAGCACCACATGCACAACTAAATGTTGGGGAAAAAAAGATGAAAAATAAAAACTGACACACACTCTTTTTGTTTAAAAAAAAAAAAGAAAGAAAGAAAATTATCTTCCCATTCTGTGCCTATGTATTTTTCGAGTTTTATTCTTGAATTATCACATGATGGCTAGAAAGATCTGTTCTTAAATTAGCAACAGAATAGATTAACTTTGAGCTAATAGGTGTTTGGAATGAATTATTTATGGAGGCATATTGTTTTGCATCTTAGTTATATAAACAGTCTTTATAAAAATAAGGACTTAGTTTGCTGTTCTCTAAGAAGTAAGCTGGCTGGCTCTTTTAAGGGGGACTTCAAAACTTAGCAAGTGTTTCTTTTCTTTGACAGGGCAAATATATGGATATTGAATTTGACTTTAAAGGTGATCCACTGGGAGGAGTGATAAGTAACTGTGAGTATTTTACTTGAATCTTTGTAAAGTCATTTGGAATAGTAAAACATATGATAGAATATTTTAGATACTTGGGCCTTGAAGAGATGGGTATAAGGATATGTTTCCTTTTCTTACATTAAAATTTTGCATCTCACATTGCTTTATAATATAATTTGTAAGTCTTTTAAAAAAATCACTTAGTCTTTGGACACCTTTTTAGATGTCTGCTAAATAGTTTTTGTCCAGCTGTTTTTTTTATATCCCATAAGTCTTTAAGCCAGTCCTGCATGAAAAAGATCTAAGAGTTATTTTGTTGAACAAAATATTTATGATCAAAATCAAAATATAGAAAGTTGGTTTTAAATTAATAATTTTGGGAAACATTTGTCCAATGAAAATGTTTGGACCTTTACTTCAAATGTTATTTTGAAAAGTTTTGTTTCTCTTCCAGCATATTTAAATGGTTGAAATGTGATATGTCTGTTAGGCAAAACAGATTTATTAGCCTCCTCTAGACATGATTTATGACTGTAGAAGTGAAGTGTTCTCTGATAAAGGCAAAAGGTGAACAAAATCAAGTGAGGTCTGCTTAATAGCCCCGGGTCTGGAGTTTCCCGAAGTGGGTGCACGAGTGCCACAGGACGTAAGTGATGATTGACATCTGTAAGTACAGCGCTGCTGTCAGTTCTTTGGCACTGTGGTGCCCATTGTTCCACCCTGGTGTCTAATTTGTTTGGAAATTTTAAGAGGACCAAACAGGGTTTTATGCACTTGATCTGGTTGTCCTCTTGAAGTCTTCTGGATGTTTTGAGGGCCACAGGACTGAATGTCCCATTGCCCCCAGGTGCTATTCGGTTTGTTGAATGAAAATTTTTTAAGTTTGGACTGGTTGAAAAATGACTACAGTATCCTGAGTGTGTTCAGTAGATGGCATTCCTTCTTTGAGTGAAGCGTTTTGCTGAATCCCAAATATGAAACAGATGAAATGAGCCCTGAGGGTGTGGTGGAAGGAGGAGATGGATAACTTGGAAACCCTGTTTAGGTTGCTGCTATTTAGGTTAGATGATTTTATGTGCCAAATATGGAAGCAAAAGTACACCAGAGGGAACCAAAAGCAAATGATTATGAGCCCTGCCACACCCTTTTCTTGACCTGTGTTAGCCGATGACAGATCTAGGGATAGATACCTTGGTTTTAAGACCACCATTTTCAGGAATGATTAGTTTGTAGTCTGAAAGATATTTGTGAATCTTGAGTGTTATCTTATAAAGCAAATACACTTTACTCATCAAACTAATAATACTCTTTTAAAATGAGGGTAAGTTTGTTGTTTTTTGACTTTGCAACCAAACGTTCTGGAATGATTTAACCATTATAGCCCTTGAAGATTCTAGGATAATAATTACGAATTACTGTATTATTTTAAGTATGAGAAAGTAATTTCAGTTTTAAATTTTGAAGTTTAAGTTTTAAGCAGAAATGTCTTCCTGCCCCCTAATTCTTACAGTATCCATGGAGAATAAATATTAAACACACAGTTCTTTTTCAGTTAAGATTAATATATCTTCATGAATGGGTTTCATATGGTGTTTGTTAACATTTGTTCCCACAATGAAATTATACTGAAGTTTGTGGTGGTGGGAACACCCTGGTATTTGAGAGTATCCTTTGCTCTGGAGAGGAAGGGAGCACATTAGTGGTGAGGCCGGACTTTTCTCCCTGTGTAGATGGAGCAATGACTCACGGCTGGTCACTGGAAGCTGCTGCCTTCTGCCTTAGGGAGTGGGCAGCAATGGACAAGCCCTCTTACCTTCTCTCCAGGCTGCTAAAATCTAGCTTCCTGTAACCTGGAAAAGAATACATATCTGTTGTCTCCTTTTCCAGCAGCCACCTTGTAAAAGGAGATTATTATTGACTATAAATATTACCCTGAAAGAGGCACAGGATTCCTCCAGCTAGTTGTGTGCCCAAGCAGTGGAAAAGAAAGCCCAGTAACTCATCTCTAAGAGAGGTGTTTGTAAAATTTAAGTCTGCAGTTCTTTGAAAATTTGTGTATCCCCGAGGTTAGTGTCATTAGGAAAGAGGTGTTGCCAAAATAGAAGATGTTATTGATCAAATTATGTGCATATACACATATGGCATAATGAATCGCACTATTATGAGTAGTTTTGCATCAATTTAAAAAAAGATGTGTTAAAGAAAAAATAGAAGATGACAAATATTTGCCTCAATAGAAAAGATGAAATATGGAAACACACCCAGAGGTTCAGTTGATCTGAAATAACACTCTTCCTAGTTTGTTAAGACTTATTGGTCTCCTAATATTTATACATTGGTATTTTAGGATTTTGTGTCTAGTGTTATGAATTGGTAGCTTTCAGAAGCCAGTTGCTTTTATTGATAGTCCCAGACATTTTCTTTTATCTGTGGCACTTGGTAGTTTATTATTTTTTTATTTGTTTTTGATTTTTGGTACTTGGGTCTAGACCCACAGGTGTTTACCCACTGAGCCACATCCTCAGCCCTTTTTATTTTTTTATTATTTTATTTTGGGATAGGGTCTTGAAGTTACTTAGGGCCTCATTAGGTTGATGAGGTTGGCTTTGGACTTAGGATTCTCATGCCTCAGCCACCCGAGCCACTGAGATTACAGGGTGTGCCAATGCTCCCAGCTTGGTAGCAGTTTAGACTGGAGAAAACATACAAATTTCCAGGAATTTTTATCTGCTAAAAGAAGAATAACAGATATATACTAGGGAAATCCTTTATGATTTGAGGTGTGCACATACCTGTGTAAATGAAGGATGAGAAATATGGCTGTACTCAAAGCAGAGCAGAAGAGCCTAGTGTAATACCTGGCACACAATAGGTGGGTCCATGCCACAGAGGACGATGGAACTGGTTAAATATATGCAGCCCCGGTATGGTCCTGCTTTATTATTTAGGGCATATTCATGAGCCTGCTTATATAACTCTTAATTGGTTTAATCTTGTGGTTTCCAATGTCTAAACAAAAAGACAGGAAGTTACTTAATGCTGTGTACCTCTCTGTCTTCATCTCTGAAATGGGAATAGTAATAGTTGACTTCTGGTTCTGTGAGGTGTCAATCATTTATTAGCACTTATTAGCATTATAGAGGAGTTAGCTTGTCCTTACAATAAATGTTGATGTTCACTATTAAATGCTAATTTATTTATTATCTCTAGCCCTTTACCAAATATATGCTCTTCAAGGACAGAGACTTAATCTGGTTTATTTTTGAATGACCAGCAACTAAAATAGTATCTCACATCTAATATATATTGCTTGAATTAATTATCACATAAGTATTTATGTAAATTGAGAAATTTGTTGAAGTCAAGCTGCTGCTTTTATTGGACTTTTTTCTCAAAATTCTATGCTACTTGTTTTTAAATAATTCTAGCAAACAAAATTATTGATAGTGAAATGTCATCTTTTATTGTGTTTTTTGTTTAGCTTGGAAAAAAAAAATAGGATCCTGTGAATCATGAGGGGAGGCAGATGTTGAAGCTGGCATGTGTTTTACTGATTATTATTGCCCAATGAAATCCCCAAATTTAGTAGTGTAAAATAGTAGCCCTTTTCAGTGGTCTGGGGTTTTGTGGGTTGAGAACTGAGGTGGAGCAAGCCTCATTGACTTATCCTCACATGTATGGGGCTTCAGCTGAGAGCACTCAAATGGTTGGGGATGAATGCATGACTGGAGTTGGAAGAGGCTTTGTCACTCATGTGTCAGGCCAGCTGGGAGAATTCTAAGATCAGGCTCTTGTCCGGGCTGTGGACTGAAGCTACCTCCATGTGGCTTCCCAATGTGATCTAGGACGGAACACTGATGGCAAATGTTCCAAGAAAATCGGGAGGAAGCCTGAAGTAGCCTGGGAAATCATAGGGTGCGTCACTTCTGCTGTATACTGTTAAGTCAAAATGGTAAAAACTTGTCCACTTTCACAGGTAGAGAACACAGATCCTACTTCTTAATAGGAAAGTGCCAAAGAATTTATGATCATCTTATTTTAAATAGCCACAAATGGATTGATTCTTTTCAAAAAATGTCTCAGTAATTCCTCCCCCATGTCTACACCCTTGGGTAGTTCCTCTGCTCACTGACTCAGCCTTGGCCATGAGATTTGTTTTGGACAGTAGGACAGCTAGCAAATACAGCACAACCAGAGGCTTGTAAGTTGGTTACACGTTGGAGTTTGTCTTTTCTTGCTGCTTTTGGGAACTGTTCCATCACTGCCATGTGAGTGAGCCTGGGCTGGTTTGCTGGACAGTGAGAGGCACTGGAGTGAACTATCTGACATGAGTGAGGACATCTTAAGTTGCCTGCGGGCCAGTCAGCCAGCCCATTCGCAGCCCTGCTGAGATCAACCAAGCTGGCTCAGACCAGAACTGCCCAACTGAGGCCCAAAGTCATGAGCTAATAAATGGTATTGTTTTAAACTACTGAGTTTTGGGGTGGTTTGTTATGCAGCCAAAACTAATACAAGGGTCTGATGGAAAATATCCTCTTTTGCCCAGTTTGGAAACACATGAAAAATAGACACGGAAATCAAATTGGAGAGGAAGTGGCTTTGTCACCGTTAAAGTCAAAGTTGAAGAAAGTGGCTTTTGGTTTATCATCACCCCATTTAAAAACATAGGTGTGCTAGTAGCCCTGTAGCAGTTTGGTGGTTAGGTGGACATCCACAGCGCTAAGCAGTTGCTGGACCTGCCCTTGAGAGTATCGTCCCACTGTCCCTTAGCACTAAGGAATGGAGTTGGATGTGTGGGCAATATGAGGACCCCCAAAGGGCTGAGCTGAGGAGCCCCTGTGCTTGCCCCTGCTTTTCTCCAAACTTCACTGCCCTGGGGAAGAGGAAGAGGGAAGGAGAGAGACCTGGGAGCTATTCTAAAGAAGATTCTCCATAGGGGAACTAAAGCAGATGACCACTCCCTTCACAGGGGAGGTGGAGGTGGAGCAGAGGGCTCTGAATTTCCTTCTCTTTTACATTTTTTTTTTTAAGAGAGGGGGACAGTGAGAATCAGTTTTATTTTGTGTTTTATGTGGGTTTCATTGCTCCGGGACGCTTCATTGTGTACGTGGTGCTGGGGTTCAAACCCTCATCCTCACACATGCCAAGCAAGCACCGTAACTGCTCCAACCCTGTATTTTACATTTCTTTTGAATTTATAATATAATTGCTTCATACTTTTATGTGCTGTCCACTGGATGGCTTATTGTTTAATCTACCTGCATGGCGCATTCTTGCCATTTTGGTAGAATATAGAACATAATTATTTTAAATTAAGATCTATCACTTTATTTCTTTTACCTCATTTCCTTGATTTTATCATTGGCAAATCATTGATAAGGAGGGAAACTGCCTGTTACAACACTTCCTCAAGGACACTCTAGCCTGCTTTGTTTCCTGGGACTATAAGCATTAGGAATTGGAGACGACCATACCTGAGTCACGTCCCAGTAGCTAGCAAACACTTAACTAATCCAGGGAGTCTGTTTTTAAATCTCTCCCCTTTTAGGGTCACAAATCATCAAAAAGTGAAAACACTGCATTGCCTAGTTTTAATATTAGGCTGATTTTTTTTTTCCCCTTTAGCTTTTTGATTTGTACAGCTTCTTAAGAAAACAGAGAATCAACGATTCTTTGAAGTGTAGTAATAAAATTGACATTCCAAAAGAGTAATTGTTATTCAGTCATTCATGGTGTTAGTAAGGTGCTTCCCTGTCTTTTGTATTGGGTTTTTTTTTAAAAAAAAAAAAAAAACACAAAAACATGATTACCATGAAAAAAGACTGTTTATCATGAAACAAGACTATATATACAAATAAAGAGCCCAGGTGTTCAGATATATCTAAACCTCATACTAAGGAATGAATCTGTTAGGATAGTATGCATAACAGCATCTTAAGGACTAGATATTTCATTAATTTTAATTCAGGGTTGGGTCTGGAATTTTATATATAGATACGTGCATGAGTAAATTCTTAGTTTGGTAAACCTTAAATTTTCATCAGAAAACACATATATACTGTGTATACAACATATCCTATTAATAAATAATAGTTACTTAAACAATCAGCCAAGCTTTCATTGCTCCAAGACTTCTTTGTGTACGTGATTCTGGGGTTTGAACCCGTGTACTCGCGCATGCCAGGCAAGCACCGTAACCTCTGAGCCACCGCTGCAGCCCCTCAGCCAAGGATTCTTAGTGCTTTAAAGCCCAAGCTAACTTTTCATGTGCAACCTCTGAAACTCCTTTTAGAACTTTTCATGTAATATATTCAGCTACCTTTAGTGCTGATTTTATAACTTGAAGAAACTGACTTTTGAACAAGAACTTCAGACTGATTTGTTAACCGAAATGCTGCAAAGTGCAGTGGAAGAAGAGAAAGGTTGTAATGTTACAGCATCCGGATGTTTTAGATCTCTCAAAGCCTCAACTGCAAGTGGATGGAGAGCCACCTGAGAACCAGGATGCTTGAGAACCCTGAAGTTGGCATTCACATCCCTTATTTTTTTTTAAATGTAATAAATATGGCACAGTGAATGATTCTAAAAGGATTCTACACGATCTTTTTAATATATAAAATTTGTCACCAATGAGTTGTCCTAATTGTCAATCTTGAGGATTAACATTCTATTTCCAAAGAATATATAGAGTTGATTTTAGAATACATGCCCCAATTGATAAGTAAACATAAGTTCATAGTCAAGATTTTCCACTGAAGTTGTCCTGAGTTATGCCCAGTAACTCACTGGTTATTTCACACCTTTTAAGGATTAGGGTGTTAATTATCTGTGACAAGGGGGGAAAAAAAGTAGGAAAATTATAGCTTCTGAGGTTACAGGCACATGCTGTTTTTCGACGTTTTCATTTGCATCAACGAAGAGGCATAAATCTGGAAGACCCTAAATGTCCCTGAGGTGCTTTTTTCATATGTTGGCCTAGGAACTGTTGGGGACAGTCAGCACCATGAGTCATGGACTATCTGTGGGGTTTACCTTGTCCTTCTGACCTCACTAGAAAAACTGAGACCAAGTCATTCTTAAGCCCTCATCAGCAACTTGCACCTCTTATTTTTCCAGAAGAGAGGATGGCGCATAAAATAAACATTTTGTTAACTATCTAATCCTTCTTTTACCTAAATAATGAGATTTTTTTTCTTCCCAACCCTTTTAATTATTTTTATTTCTTCACCTATTATCTGCCAGCTGGTGCATTCATGGACATTTTATTTCTTTCAAGTTATGCCTTTGGGAGGCTGTCCTGTGATGTACGCAGGCACATGTACGTGTTGTGGATTAACTGGCAATTAGTTAAGAAAGCCCTGAAATAATGATGTGTGCCCACAGCAGGCATGGTGGGGTAAGGGTGCAGGTTCTGATTTTGTTCTTCTTTGTCTGCCTCTTTAATGTTTCTAGAAAGGCTTGGTAAGTTTGTCTCTTCCTTTAAAATGTAAGTTTATATTAAACTGTATAAACTTTGTCTTGAGGGCAGGGCATACAGCTGCATTGGGATATCTGGAGATTCCCATACTAAATATCTGGCGTCTAGTAATGTCTTACTAAATCTCATTAGCAAAGGCTCAGTTGGCAATATCAGAAGTACCTAAGGCAGAAGAGAAGGCTGTGCCCGTGTTCTGCTTTGACTTAATTCTGGGGCACATTTAAGTAAATTAAAGTGGTCAGGTGGTCTCTATGGTGAATTGAGTTTATGTTCTCTGCTTTGAGTAATTATTTGATATGGTTTCATGCTGTTAGATTATGTTGGTGCATGCACATTTAGGGGGGGAACACCGATAGGGAATGGTTTTAAACACTAGTAAATTATTTGGGGGCAAACATTATCCCTAATTACTTTTCTACCTGGAAGCCTGTGACTTATGAGAAAAGTCATAAAGAAACTAAAATAGGAGGCTCTGGGGTAATAGAGTAACATTTTAAGTAGTAAAACCGTCAGTGGCTTTGTAATAAAGATTGCTCATTTTGTGCTAGAATTGCTTAGTGAAGTCATGTATTTCACATAAAGCATAGCATTTCCAAGGGTTTAAGGATTTTTGCTTTTTTTTTTGCTGGAAAATTATAAAGCATAGGTTTGATACCCTAGTAACCCAAAGCTTTTGAGTTCTGGCCCTGTCGCCAAGAGTCATGTGTGCCTGATTTTATCATCTGTAAAACAGGGATTATAAAACCAGCCTCAGGGAAGGTGTTCTGGACTGAACTGATACCAAGCGGAAAGTGAGGAATGTGAGGTGGAAGGTCAGTGCAGGCCCCCTCTCTGCCTCGCCCCACCCCTGCACCTTTCCTTTTCCACACAGTGTTATACTTCGTATTTGAACATGGTAGTCATCACCGATGATATCGGCGTGTGTGGTTCAAGAAGTGCATTCTGCTAGCATTCCTTTTCACATCACGCACAAGGGAATGTTACTCTTTAACTCTGTGGTTGTTCTCTGCTGAACCTTACAGCCACTGCCACTTCAGTTCCCCCATCTGTGAGCATCTGCTCACAGTGCTGCCCACTCAGCTGCAGCATGTTGTAGTAGCACGCTGTGGCTCAGCTTGCCACCTGCTTTGTGAAGGTGTTCCTTGATGCCTGGAAGTGTCACTTTGCTTTTGGAATGTGGTTGTGTAGGTGCTGCTGGTTGTTTGTCAGCATACGAAGGTGCCACTTTTGGGTGCAAGGGCAGCAGTCTTGCAAGATGGGCAGTGAGCTGTGGCAAGGTTCTTGGCTATGGGAAGAGCCTGGGCTTTGTGGCCTCTCTGCCTTCCCCACCCTTACCTTCTGATTATTCATAAGCACTTTGTCATCTCACCTTGGAAAGAGTTGCTGCTTTTGGTTTGGGTGGCATGAGCAAGTGGGAACATGTGTGACTCTTGTAGAATGAGGGAAAGAAAGTCTGCATGTTTGCAGCCAGTGCTTGGCCAATTTCTGCATCATTCCTGCACATAGTAGGTGAACAGTGAGTGAGTTTAAGAAATGTGTTCATGGGGGCTGGAGCTGTGGCTTGGTGCTTACAGCGCATGCCTGGCATATACAAGTAGCAGGTTTAAACCCCAGCACTCATGTACACAACTAAGTGTCAGAGCAACGAAAGCCATGTGAAAAACTCAATAAAAATTGATTCTCTGTCTCTTTCACTGTCCTTCTCTCTTTAAGAAAAAAAAAGTGTTCATGAACGGATGGAATAAATTGTAGCATTTGTTTATATTTTTCATGAAGTCAAGTTTCTTTCTTCTCGTCTTAGGGAATTCCTATGAGGATTAGTTTCTCAGAGAAGAATCTGGCTGTAGGTTCTTCTAAAGTTGTGCTACTCTTAGGATCTGTTAGAAGCTCAACCACTTAGTAAAAATGTGGTGCTTTCTTATCCTGACCTACTCATTCCTTCTTCCCTCCATGTCAGTGTGTACTTAATATCTTAGGGGATTTCTTCCTTTTCCCATAAGTTTTTTTCCTTTTTTTTTTTTTTTTTTAAAGAGAGAGGGACAGTGAGAGAGAGAAAGAGAAACAACTTTATTGAGTTTTTCACATGGCCTTCGTTGCTCCAACACTTAGTTGTGTACGTGGTGCTGGGGTTTGAACCCGGGTCCTCGTGCTCGCCAGGCAAGCGCCGAAACCGCTGAGCCACCGCACCAGCCCCTTCCCATAAGTTTTATCCTACATGT
>PVKS010024256.1:0-31385 GCA_004027875.1 Aplodontia rufa
GGCATCTGGGTTGGTTCCATAATCTAGCTATAGTAAATTGAGCTGCTATAAACATTGATGAAGCCACATCACTATAATACGCTGATTCTAAGTCTTTTGGGAAAATTCCCAGGAGTGGGATAGCTGGGTCGTAAGGTGGTTCCATCCTTAATTTTTTGAGGATTCTCCACACTGCTTTCCATAGTGGCTGAACCAGTTTCCTGCACATCTTTCCAGGCTTTTCTATCCACCTGCACTTGTTCCATGTACTGACTAATTTGAACTGCTCACAGTCATTGAACACACTGCATGTTTTCTTACTGTGCCTTCGTTCTAGCAGTATGTTCTATTGCATCACCATTTCTCACATCCTACATCTTCTCACATAATAAGCCAGAGACTGCTAGTCCAGTTATCTGTGTAGTCCTTTTTCAGTGTTAGAATCATTGATTTTTTGCGGAGCACCTGGCTAATCAAGTATAGAGATTATACTTGACTAATAGGGTTTTAGGGTAGTTATGTATACAACTTAAAACATCCTTAAACAGAGGATTATGTTTCTTTCTGTCCCTAATTCATTTTTACTGGCTGGAAAAGGTATGTGATTGCTGAAATTTGAGCAGCTAAAATAGATAATAAAGTAGAATCTGCATATTCAGGATGGTGAAGTCACCTGACAGGAGTTCTTTATTTTTTTTTCCTTTTTTAAATTTTATTTTTCTATTATTTTTTATTTTTCCAAAAAAACAATATATTTATATTCTGAAAATTAGATTTACCCCCTAGAGCCCTCCCCTAATTACCCACCCTTGTTCCTCCCCCGCCTTCCCAGTACATCTCTATGAATGCCTTAGGTTGTACTGACAAGAGTTCTTGATATCAGAAGTTACCATATCAACCCTTGACTGCCTACTCTACTTGTATGACAGGAATAAATTTTATTTTAAGCTATGTTATTTTGAGCTCTTTACTACTACATAAATCAATCTCTCCATGAAAATATATTGTTCAGGATAGTTTTCTGGTGGCTAGTAACAGGAATCCATTCAGTTATATTAAGAAAAAAAAGGGAGGGTGTTATTTTAAGGATATAAGAATTTCTCACTGAACCCATGAGAAAAGGAGCCTCAGGAATAGAATGAGCCTGGGCCTGAAACACTGTGGAGGAGCTGGGGCTTGCTCTCATTGTGTTTCATCTCTCCTCTTCCTCTTACTGCAGACTGTTTATATACCTGGCATAGAGAAACAATAAATAAATATCTGCTTAATGGATGGCCTCTGAGTGTATGTGACAAACTAGATTTAAAGTCAATTTCCAAAACATTTTCTTATATGCATGGAGTTTGTTAAAGTGATTTTTTAAAAAAGGGCAACATTTTAGAGTTTAAGCTCTCAATCCTTTCTCTCAGCTTTCCAATTTTCCCCTTTTGCTTATTTTATCATCAGAAAAGTGGCCTAATATGCAGAGTTGTCTACAACTGATCTAATGAAGGACACTATAGAGACAGTGCTTTTTTCTTTTTATTTTGTTGCTAGCAATTGGACCCTGGGCCTTGGGCATGCTACATATGTGCTTTACCATTGAGCTATACCCTCAGTCCTGCAGCTCTGCTCTTGTATAGGAGTTACAAAAGCACTAGCCTATGTGAACTATTCAGCTAGACAAGGAAATTATAGATTATTGCTCCCACATTTTCCCCTGTAACTAGGTTTTTTTTTTTAACTTCAACATTGTTATTATTTACTGTCTAGGTTCCCACTTTTACCTAGTTTTTGCATTTAGGGTCCCTTACGTGCTTGCCAACTCACTGAAGTTTTTCATGAGATGTTTTATACATTTTATCCAGTACTCTTAAATTGCTCTGGTGGAAGCATCTACCAGAGTCTCTATTCCTCTATACTGTTGGTGATGAAAGTCCAATCAGTTTTTAAAAAGTTTACACTGAGTTTGTAAGATAAAATCTGCATTCTAAAAACCAAGACTCTATGCTGGTGGTCTAAGCTCCCCATCTATAAATATGAAGAATGACTACTTTTCACCTGTGTCAGATTGTTTTTTGGTAAAGGGCTCTATGTGAACTTGATTTGAAATTTTAAAGTACCATGCAAATATAAAAAAATTTTCTTGATTTTGAAGCAAACAACAAAAGTTACAACTAAGGGTTAACAACCTTAGAATATATTTAGTTTAAAATTTCTTTGTACTTCTTTGTTTTTTGGCCCCAGGTATGAAAGATTAAAAATAATATTATTTTCTATATTGTATTTTACTGTAATTATATAACTTGTTTTTTTTTTTAAAAGGGAAAGAAGTCAGATGAACACATTACAAAAACCTATTTTTTTAAGGTTACACATCTGTCCCTTTCATAATATGGGTAAGCAATCTAATTTAGAATGCTCACAACATTTTTATATACTTTATAGGATAAGATTCTGAGTGTCTAACATTCTGTAATGTATCTTGGTCCCTGTGTTGCAAGGTTGAAACATTATTATAGGCAATTACCCACATCACTCTTCTCATCACAAACTGCACTAGAAATTTAAATATCCAAGGGCAACACCTCTAAAGACATTCGAAGAGGCTTATAGATGGTAGGTAATTTGCAAATGGACCAATGTAGGGCTAAGACATATTGTTATTGCATTTCTTGTAGATGCACTGTATTAGTCTGTCTTTTCACTGTTGTGACCAAAACCTGACAAGAACAATCTGAGGAGGAAATGTTTATTTTGGGGATCACAGTTTCAGAGGTCTTAGTCCATAGATGGCTGATTTCATTCTTTGGGGCCTGAGGTGAGGCAGAACATCGTGGTGGAAGAGAATGGCAGAGGAAAATGGCTCAGGACATGGCACCAGCAAGCAGGGAGAAAGAGGAAGAGAGAGACAGCATGTCCCCTAACCATGGATAAAATATATACCCCAAAGGCATGACCCCCACCACCACTGTGACCTACCTCCTCCAGCCACACCCTACCTGCCTTCAGTTAGCACCCAATTAATTTCTATCGGGGGATTAACACACTGATTATATTTAAGACTTTCATAACCCAATCATTTCACCTCTAAACTTTCTTGCATTGTCTTTCACATGAGCTTTTGGGGACTAATATCTAAACCATAACATGCATGATATCTTATGTCTTATGTAGAACATATTATTGGGCCTGTCCACTAAACATTCATATACCAAGACAGTACACTCTGCATGAATGTCATTGACTCATTCTGCATTTATTGGCCAGCACAACTACCTGTCAGGCCTTGTGCCTGATAGAAGCTCATAATCTGATTAGGTAAACAGAGAAACAAAACTATAACACAAAGGTGGAAAGTGCTGGAAACAGATGAGATATTATAGGATCACAGGCAGGGGCACTGAGCCCATACTGGGAATGGTGGGATAGGGCTGAGGGGGAAGCAACAGCAAAAGGTTCAAAGTGGAACTGATGTCTACAAGGATAAGCAGAAATTAGCTAAGCAAAGAAAAGGTCAGAGACCAGCACATAACTTTATGAAAAAGAAACAATGTAAAGACAGGAATATAATGAGGGTCTCCCAAAACTGGGAGCCCAAGAAGCTTATTGTATATTGATTGAGTTTATTTATTCCACTTGTTATTAACTTACTTGTCTCCTTATATTTGAGTCCTTGGATGGTGGGGGAGGGGGGACGCTGTTTATAATGTTTTTCTTTCCCCACATCTAGCAGAAGGCACAAAGATGGAGTGCAATAAATGTGTGATGAATGAACGATCAACCACATAAGAGAGAAGAGTTAGCAGGTCATTAATGACGAAGGTCATATCTAGTGGGCAGTGAATAAGATAGATTTAAGAATTATTTAGAAATTAGAATGGGCTCTAATAATGCTCTGGGAGGAAAGAAGCTAGGCCATGTTACTTGCTGCTCTAGAAATATTTGGAGTCAATTTGGTAGGGAAATAGATTTACTGATAGCTAATTTTAAAGGAAGATAGAAGAAATTTAATTGTTTAAAATTTTTTTTATCTTGGAAATCTCTGAAAGTTAGCAGAATCTTTAAAGGAGAAGAGACAGGGAAGTGACTAAAGGCAGGAAATGTATGTATGTATATTTAGTTAGCCTGTATTAGGCCAGAGGTACATCTCCACTTCCATCTTCTTTAGTGCCTGTCAGGGTGGTGGGTCACTCTCAGCAAGAGAAAGCCATTCCTAGTTTCAGATGGGGTTGTTAGATTTATGTTTTCTTTTCTATCAAAGTTAAAGCTACAACACAACACAGGCATATCTACTGTAACTTAAGTTTGAAACTATCATAAGTCAGGAAACCATAAAGTCAGAAAGATGCCATTTTAAATTCCCTAACAGGTATCCCATTGCACCTGTAGCCCTTTCCCATACCTGCCCCAATTTTACATTAATCAATCTCATAGACTGTACCCCTGAGATCCTGCAATCAGAGTGAAAGGCCTCACGTTAGGGATAGATCTCCGCAAATTTCCTGGGCAGGTGTGCTTGCTGCTGGATCCCCTTTGGGAGCACACCCTTCTGCAGAAATAAAGTTTACCATGCTCACCCACTTCCCACCATGTGTTTATCACACCACATGCCTGATATTTCTCATAGGACCCCCAAATTCAGTCTGTTTCAGTAATATATTGGAGATGGGTAAAAATATATTTGGAGTAAAAAATGACTTCTTAGGTTTCTGTTGGATTATTAGGTAGATGCTAATAGTAATAGTGGCCACTTTGTGTAATAAAGAAAAATATTTTACATATATTTTACATATATTACATACCATTTAAACTCAACAATTTAGTGACACAGGTATTCTTCTTATACCCATTTACTAGTGAGAAAATTGGGATTATTAGAGATTAATTTGCCCAACATCAGAGGTATAGTGGTGGTGGTTAACTGAAAGCCAGGAATTGATTCCAATAGCCACAAACATAATCTACTTTCCTTACAGTCTCTAAAACCAACACACGGAATGATGGTCCTGTTCAATACGTATCAATGGATTGCATGCTTTTATTTTATGACACTTTAGAGACACAGATGACGACTGTTTCTCTCTTGTCACACTGTTAGGAACTTAGTTCTGCCTGTATTTTCACTTTTCCCGCTTGGAGTTCTTAGAGGGGGCGGAAGTTTGAGAAAACAGTTCACCCAAGACAGACGGCATTCCGGAACGCTCTGGAAGCAGCTGGAATGACGGGACGTGGTTCTGGGTTCTGCCAGGATCCCTCCTCTCCCGCCCCCACCCCTTCCCGGGGTAAGGTGTGTGTAGGCGCCAAGTCTCAGGTTGACTCTAGCAGTCAACGCCCGGCGAAGGCGCCTCCTCCGACTCCTGGCGAGCCCAACACGCTGGAAGTTACCCTGAGGGCGCCTCCTTCCTGGAGGAAACAGCGCGCTGCGCAGCTCGCGTTTGTTTCCAAGGAAACAGCCCGCGGAGGCACCTGGGCCGGCGCCGAGACACCTGCGACGAGCCCCGCCTGGCGCCAGGGGGCGCGGAAGCGCGTCGGCCCAGCCGGCCCCACGCCCCGCCCCGCCCCGCCCCGCCCCGCCCCCAGCCCCGCCTTCCTTCCCGGGGGACCGGCCGCTGCGGGCTCCGGGCCCCGCTCCCGGCGCAGGCGCAGTTCCGCGATCCCTCGGCGGCTCCCCACGCAGTGCGCCCGCCGCGGCGGGGTGTAGCGGCGTGGCCCGTCCTCCTCCGCTTCTAGTTGACTCGGGGCGCGCTCTCCGCGGCCCGGCGAGCACCCTTGAGCGCGGGCAGCGGCTGCCGTGGGTTCGTCAGGTGAGTGCGGCCGCGGGATGGAGAGGCCCGGGGTGGAGAGCACCGCCCCTCTCGGCGCTCGCGCTCCCGCCTCCCGCGAGTCGGCCGGGAGGGGCGACGGCGGCAGGTGCAGGTGCCCGCGCGGCGAGGGCGCGGCGAGGGCGCGGCGCGCGGTTGCTCGGCCCTGCCTCCTCTTCGTGCGGGCGAACGCCTCCTCTCCTGGGCGGGCGGGTCCTGGGGTCCCCCAGCGGCGTGGGTCGGGGCTTGTTGCTCTGGGCCCTCGGGTTGCCCCTGGGCCGCGGCCGGGCGTCGGGGTGGGGCTCCTTCCCTGCTCCCCGGCACGGGCGCGTTACTCATTAACTGCGCGGTCCCGAGCGCCCGAGGCTCGGAGCCCGGAACCTAGTTACCTGTCGGCAGGCGAGCGCTGCCCAGGTCGGGGTCGCGGAGCCGGTGGAAAGAGTTCCCGAACTAGTCGGGAGCCGGTCTCAGCACGGGACGCCGCGCGGCAGCTGGTGTGGAATGAAGCAGCTGGGCAGCGGGGGTTCTTCAATGCCTAGGTCTTAGTTAGCGACTTGGCGGTGCCGAGGCGTAGAGGTCACCCATGGGAGGTTTCGGTGAAACCTGGTGGGAAAGAGCGAACGCCGGGAGTGCCACCTGTCCGGCAGCTCAGCTCAGTTCAGCCAGACTTGTTTCGGGGGGGAGTTGAGACGAACTGCACAGACAATGTCTTAATGACACTGCCCTCCCAGCCTTGCCAGCTGGCCCCCCACCGCCCGCGGAAAAGCCAGTTTGCTGGCTGGAGAAGTGCTGTTGCTAGGTGGAATCTGCAGCACGTGAAGAGTTACCAATTGTTATGGTATTCAAACTGTATCCGAATTGGCAAAACGGTAAAATCTTGAAAAACCAAGAGGCTCTGAGTTAATACTGATTCCTGAGAGGCAATTTAGTATCACGGAAATGTTGCCTGTTCCCAGGCTACCTGTTATACACTCTTCTGTTTTTCCCCAGCTCCTGCCTTACAGTAAGTGTCTGGAAACAATCATGATAATCTTTCACCGTGAAATGATTGTATAATTGGAGGAGAGGCCGATAAGAGGATTAAAACAAAACTGTTCTATTGTAAATCTATTGAAAGACCTAGTTTCCACTCATTATCCTTATTTCGTTCATACAGTTTCTTTTTAAAAAGGTGAATGACAAATCAAGGAGAAAAGATGCAGAGTAGGTTTGTAGATCATCATAGCAAATAGTTGATATTTTTTTTACCAGCTTTATGGGACCTTGTTCTATTAACATTTGTCATTTATTCACTAATACTTAGCATTTTTATAGGACTTTTCATATTTGGATTGAAATTGTATTCCGATTTTGGTTTATGTGATTTAATCCTAAAGCCTTTGTGGAATTTATAGAAATAAACTTAACAGTTATATAACTTTACACTAGTGTATTTCTTACTATTAGAGGAAAAGTCTACAATTTTCCAGTACAATAAAGTCATGTATTCATAATGCTTTAATGAACCAAAGTGTTTGATGTAACCCTTCCTTGTGTGTTTCATAAACCAACTGATCTGCAATGCACAGCAGACTTAACTGCTTTCCACCAGGATGGTCATTTGATGTTCTGTTTTGTGGAGTTTCTAATTAGTGAGGTTTCTGATTAGATCCAATTGCACTTTTTGAATTAGTGTAATTATACCAACACTTCCTTTAGTATTCATTACCCCTGATTTTATCTAAACCTTTAACCCCCCCAACACACACAGATACACTACAAATAGTTTTTTCTAATTGAAAAGTTCTTAGAAATAGTTCACTCCTTAATTTTAATATGGTAGAACAAAAACTTGTAGGTTATGTTAGCTTTACAAGTGTTAATAGTGATTAGTTAGTATACATTTTCTCCTCTTCTGAGCAGGTCTCACTGAAAAAATTAGGTGGCCTAATGAAAAATTATTTAACCATCACTTGGTAAACATATAACATTGAGTAAATCATTCAGCCTCTCTGAGGTTATTTTTTCCATTTGTAAATAGAAATAGTACTAGGTAGAAACATGAAATTTCCAGTGTTTGACAGTTTTTTATGTTCAAGCTAATACGAACTTCACAATGGTATGGTGAGGATTTAATGGAATATTCCATGTGAGATGCAGGGGAGGGAAGAAGGAACAAACATTAACTTGGCAGTATGTTTGGCATGTACTTGATGTTTAGTCCTCAGGACATTCCTGGGATACAGGTGGTTTATCAAATTTTGCAAATTAGGAAACTGAGGTGCAAAGTGTTGAAATAACTTGCCTATAGTTATTTAGTTGTCAGTGGTCACATAACTGGCTAACGGCAAAGCCAAGATGAAAAACTGTGTGACTGCCCCAAATGGAACTTTTAACACTCTTGTTCCTCATATTACTGGTCTGCACCTATGGAAAAAGCTTTGTAACTATAAGGAGGCAAATGAATGAAAGATGGTGTTATTTTTATTTTTAAAAATATCCAAGGTTTTGGGGCTAAAGTGGTGGCTCAGCAATTAACGGTACTTGCCTGGCGTGCGTGAGTACATGAGTTCAAACCCCAGTACCACATACACAACGAAGTCTTGGAGTAACAAAAGCTTCATAGGAAACTAAATAAAATTGATTCTCTTTCTCTCTCTCACTGTCCCTCTCTCTTTAAAAAAAAAAATTCAAGGTTTTGATGATGGTAGTATCACTAGTACTATACTGTTAACCAAGTCTAGTGCTTCTCATGGGGCAAGTCCTGGTATACACACTATACTAACCTGTTTAAGAGCTAGGAGATAGGTAGTATTTTTATAAGTGAGAAATGGAGATACTGAGAGGGTATGTAGTCTATGCTCAAGATCATATGGCTAGTTATGTCATAGGCCTAGATAAGAAGTCGGGAGGTTGTCTTCATTACCATTACTCTTATTTGCTACACCCACTATTTTATGTATAAGTTGTAATGCTGAAAAAGTGTTTGCTTTTAATCACTCTTCTACATCATGTATAGATTATAATGCTGAAGAATTGCTTTTAATTTAGCTTTATGAGATGCTTAATATTAGTGTAATATGTAATTCTTATATCACTGGAGGTTCTTTTAATCAAATATTCATTGAGTGTCTACTCTGCAAGTCAGTGGGGTTAGAGGAAAGTATTCATAAAGAACTGGAAAGCAGGGGGCAAGTAATCGTTCTCCTACCTTTTATATATTCCTCAAAACATGATTTGTATATATATATCAAGTAAATGTATATGGCTAGATAGGTGTAGACATAGATTTATTTTAATGGGTGCCAAATTAAAAAAAAACACTGGAATAGTTGGGTAGTGGGAAAGAAGGAAGGATGAGTAGTAGGTAGAGATATTTGTGTGTTGAGATGAGGAGGATGTTCTATGGTCATATGCTTTTACAAACTGACTTTTGTCCAGTATAATTCTGTTTAAAATGCAGTTCAGCAAAGGACAGGAAATAGTTTACACTTGATACCCTAAAAATGAAATGTCAGAGTTTTGGAAAACTACTTTCTAGCTAGTTTCTCCTTTTTTTGTACTATTATCTTTAGCTGTACCACGTAGTACTTTTTAATTTTTCCCTTTATGCTTTTATATTATTGAGTTTTGTTTTGGTATCTCTTAGTTTTGGTGTTTGTGTTGTATTTGTAACTTTTTCTAGCATGCTAGAAACGAGTTTGACAGATGATCTGTAGCCTACAGGTGCTTAGAGAGGAGGGATTAAGTCATCTCACTTCATTTTTGTGGTAGTCATTTGAAATGGATCTAGCAGTAGAAATTGAATAATGTGTGTTCAGAGTGAGAACTGAGGGACTAAGGAAGGAAGAGGGAAATACAACAGGTAGCATTAAATTGTTGTCTGCATTTTTCTTTCTGCTTTCTCTTTCAATTGTAAAACCAAGCAAGATAGTTTCATAAACTTAAATTGTATATAGTCTTGGTTAGAAAAAAGTGAAAAAGTAGTCTAGATTTATTTTACAATATTGGCCTAACAAAACTAAATAGCTATAGTCATAAGCCAAGATTACTTAGAAGAGAAAAAGAAAGAAAATTATTGAAATAATTCAAGTTTATGAAAGATTTGTTACTTGTAGTAAACATAGGATTATAAATATAAGCACAGTAGCAGTTGATGAATTTCTGCTACTGGGTGTGAATACATACTCATGTAGAACTGAACCCATACTCATATAGGATTGAACCCAGGGGAGCGTAGCCACTGAGTCACATTCCTAGCTGTTTTTATTTTTTATTTTGAGATAGGGCCTCACTAAGGTGCTTAGTGCCTCACTGAGCTGCTGAGACTGGGTTTGAATTTGCAATCCTCCTGCCTCAGCCTCTGGAGCCACTGGGATTACAGGCATGTGCTGCTGCTTTGGGCTAGAATTGACAATCTAGTAAACAGAAATTCTATTCAAGTATGTCAGAGTGCCCTAGAAGAATAAGGCCCTAGAAACATAAAGGAGCATACAGATAATAGCTTAGAACTAATTACATAAATGAATTATTTTTTGATGTGTTCAGATAAAAGTAATAGTATTGAGTGTTGTTTTGGGGGCACCTTGTTGACATATGGGGACAAAGTATACAAGGACAATCAAAATAGGTTTGAAAAACAATGACTAAATGTTTATTAATTCCTTGTTGGGAGGAGTATGACATTTCAAGTGTATACCTCAGAAAGACAAGTTTTCTCCCTTGTATTTTATCTCAAATGATTCGGACCCATTCTGATTTGTATGACAAATCAGTATACTATTGCTATTTTCCCATCACTTCTTTTTTTTTTTAGATTTTTATAAATATAATTTACTTATTTTATGGTTTATAAAACATTTTTATAACTAAGCCTTAATATGTGCAGGAGAGACATTACAACCACCATTGTAGGTGTCAAAACTGAGGGTCAGAAAGATTAAGTAATTTGTCCAAGTTCACACACCTAGTTTATGACAGAATCTGAATTACAGGGAAGGTTTACTAAAGCTAGTCTGAGATAATAATGGTCAGATTTCCTCAGACTTTAAAAATGTAGTCTATCCAGTCTTGATGTTATCTTAGGTACTTTTCATTTTATCTTTTACGTTTTTCAGCAGAGGTAGCTTGGAATAGCAGTCTCCACTCTTGACTGCCTTCCTTTCTAAAGACTCCTTTTTGTTTACTCAATCATTGCATATTTCAGTGCCTATTGAATGCTTAATTGATGTATATGCTTTTATGAATGATATGAGGTTTCCATTATTAAAAAGAAATTTAGAGGACTTGGGTTGTAGCTGGATGTTAGAGTGCTTGCCTACCATGTGTAAGACCCTGGGTTTAATCTCAGTGATGAAAAAATAATTTCAGAAAACTGCTTTTTTTTTTTTAAGAGAGAAAGAGAGGGAGAGAAAGAAAGAGCCATTTATTTTTTTTCTCTTTTGGTACCAGGGATTGAACCCAGAAGTGCTCAACCACTGAGCTATATCCCCAGCCATTGTATTTTTAATTTTTATTTTATTTTTTTATTAGATGAATATGGAGTTACAGTTGAGGGGGAATCATTGTCAAACAATCAAGAACAAACGTATATATACTTAGTTATCCAAGGCTAATGCCATGTCATCGTTGCCCAGCTTGGGTTCCCCATGTTGCTGTTTCCCCCAGAAGAACTCCTGAGTTAAATGGATATTTTGTGGAGATCAGAAATCTTGTTCTGAGATGAATACCCCATATTCCCACCCTCCAGTCTCCTAGATATTTTTCCTAAGCCCTACCCCGCCCTGTCCCCCACCCTACGCCACCCCGTATCCTAGGCAGTCATCCCCCTGTTTCATTAAGAGTCATACAATTTGAGGTTATTACTAGCTTAGCCATCTGACATACTGCTTCTCTATGTATTCTAGCTTCCACAGATGAGAGAAACCATTTGTCCCTTGAGTCTTTGAGATTGGGATACTTCACTTAGCATAATTTTTTCCATCTCCATCCATTTGGCTGCAAAAGCCATAATATTTTCTCTAATGGCCAAGTAGTATTCCATTGTATATATGTACCAAAGTTTTTGAATCCACTTGTCGAGTGAGGGACATCTGGGTTGGTTCCATAGTCTAGCTATAGTAAATTGAGCTGCTATAAACATTGATGAAGCCATATCACTATAATATGCTGATTCTAACTTTTTTTGGGAAAATACCCAGGAGTGGGATAGGTGGGTCATAAGGTGGTTCCATCCCTAATTTTTTGAGGATTCTCCACACTGCTTTCCATAGTGGCTGAACCAGTTTGCAGTCCCACCAGCAGTGTGACAGTGTTCCTCTTTTCCCATAGCCCCTCCAGCATCTGTTGTTGATCGAATTTTTCATTTTTGCCACTCTTAACAGGAGTAAGGTGGAATCTCATTGATGTTTTGATTTGCATTTCCCTTATAGCTAATGAAGTAGAGCATTTTCTCATATATTTATGGGCTTTCTGGACTTCCTCTGGTGAGAAGTTTCTTTGTAGATCCATAGCCCATTTATTGATTGGATTATTTGTGATTTTGGTGTTTGGTTTCTTTAGTTCTTTGTATATTCTGGATATTAGCCCTCTGTCCGAGGTGTAGCAGGCAAAGGGTTTTTCCCATTCTGTAGGTTCTCTCTTGATGCTCTTGACTAGATCTTCAGCTGTGCAAAAACTTTTTAGTTTAATTGCATCCCATTCATTTATTCTTGACTTTACTGCTTGAGCCATGGGAGTTTTGTTAAGAAAGGCGCTGCCGACTCCTATGTCCTGTAGTGTTGACCCTACTTCTTTTTCTAGTAAGTTTAAAGTTGTTGGCTTAATATCCAGATCTTTGACCCATTTTAATTTAATTTTTATGCAGGGTGAAAGATAAGGATCCAGCTTCAGTTGTCTACACATGGCTGTCCAGTTTGCCCAACATCATTTGTTGAACAGGCTATCTTTCTTCCACACTATGCTTTTGCCCCCTTTATCAAATATCAAATAGTTAAAAATATGGGGGTTTGTCTCAGGATCTTGTATTCTGTTCCACTGATCTTTGGTTCTGTTTTGATACCAATAGCATGCTGTTTTTGCTACTACAGCTCTGTAACATAATTTCAGGTCAGGGATTGAGATACCTCCTACTTTTTCCTTCTTGTAGAAGAATGTTTTGGCTAATCTGGGTCTCCTGTTATTCCATATGAACTTGAGAATTGCCTTTTCTATATCTGTAAAGAATGCCATTGGTATCTTGATGGGGATTGCATTGAATCTGTATAGGGCTTTGGGTAGAATGGCCATTTTTATTACATTGATTCTGCCTAACCATGAGCATGGAATGCTTTCCCATCTACTCAGGTCTTCTGTAATTTCTTTTATTAGTGTTTGATAGTTTTCTTTGTAGAGGTCCTTAATATCCTTTTTAAGGTTAATGCCCAAGTATTTCATTTTTTTGGAGGAGATGGTGAATGGGAGAGAGTCCCTGATTTCTTCTTCTGTGGATTTGTTGCTGGAGTAAAGGAAAGCTAGTGACTTACTGGAGTTGATCTTGTATCCAGCCACTTTGCTGAAATCGCCTATAAGCTCTAGGAGTTTTCTGGCTGATGTTATTGGGTCTTCTAGGTATAGAATCATGTCATCAGCAAATAGAGATAACTTAACTTCCTCTTTTCCTATACGGATACCTTTAATTTCCTTTTCTTGCCTGTTAGCTCTGGCAAAGGTTTCAAGGACTATATTGAACAAGAGTGGGGAAAGTGGACAGCCTTGTCTTGTTCCTGAATTCAGTGGAAAAACTTTCAGTTTTTCTCCATTGAGGATAATGTTGGCTATGGGTCTGTCATAAATGGATCTGATGTAGTTGAAGTATCTTCCCTTGATCCCTATCTTTTCCAAAGTTTTGAGCATAAAGTGGTGTTGAATTTTATCACATGTCTTCTCTGCGTCAATTGAGATGATTATATGATTTTTTAAAATTCTGTTTATGTGGTGAATTACATTTATTGATTTGCTTATGTTGAACCAGCCTTGTTTTCCTAGAATGAAGCCCACTTGGTCATGATGTATTATCTTTTAAATGTGCTTTTATATCCTATTAGCTAAAGTTTTATTAAGGATTTTTGCATCAGTGTTCATCAGGGAAGTTGATCTGTAGTTTTCTTTTCTTGACATGTCTTTGTTGGGTTTTGTAATCAGTGTAATATTTGCTTCATAAAAAGTGTTTGGGAGTGTTCCCACTCTATCAATTTCATGCAAGAGCTTGTAGAGGATCGGTGTTAGTTCTTCTGTGAAGGCTTGGTAGAATTCTGCTGTATATCCATCTGGACCTGGGCTTTTCTTTTTTGGAAGAGCTTTGATTGCTGCTTCAATTTCATTATCTGTGATAGGTTGGTTTAGATTTTCAATGTCCTCCTGTGTTAAAGAGGGGATGTCATGTGTGTCCAAGAACCTGTCCATGTCCTCCAGGTTATAAAACTTGGCAGAGTATAAATTTTCAAAATAGGTTCTGATATTCTTCTGGATTTTGGATGAGTCTGTGGTGATATCCCCATTTTTGTCTTTGATTTTGTGATTTGTTTCATTTCATTTTTCTTTTTAGTGAGGTTGGCAAGGTGTCTGTCAATCTTGTTTATTTTTTCAAAGTACCAACTTTTAGTTTTGTTAATAGTTTGTATTTTTTTTTGTTCTCAATTTCATTGATTTCAGTTCTGATTTTGGTAATTTCCTGTCTTCTGTTAGCTTTGGGGTTGGATTGTTCCTGTTTTTGTAGTTGTTTGAGTTGAAGCTTAAGGCTGTTTATCTGCTCTCTTTCTAGATTTTTGATGTATGCACACAGTGCTATAAATTTACCTCTTAAAAATGCCTTCATACTGTCCCAGATGTTTCGGTATGTTGTTTCCTCATTCTCATTCAATTCCAAGAACTTCTTAATTTCTGCTTTCATTGCCTCTTTTACCCATTCTTCGTTTAAGAGGGAATTGTCAATTTCCAAGTATTGGAGTAGTTTCTGTTGTTTCTCTTGTTGATTGCTAAGATCATAGCATTATGATGCTATGATATGACAGAATACATGGGATTATATCCACTTTTTTATATTTGTTAAGATTATCCCAGTGAACTAGGATGTGGTCTGTTTTAGAGAGGGATCCATGAGGCGCTGAGCAGAAGGTAAATTCAGCTGTCTTAGGATGGAATATTCTGTAGATGTCTGTTAAGCCTGATTGAATAATAGAGTTGTTCAGATTGGAGTTCTCTTTATTTATTTATCTATTTTTTTTAAAAGAGAGAGGAACAGTGAGAGAGGCAGAGAAAGAGAGAAACAATTTTATTTAGTTTTTCATATGGCCTTAGTTGCACCAACACTTAGTTGGGTACGTGGTGCTGGGGTTTGAACCCGGGTCCTCGTGCTTGCCAGGCAAGTGCTGAAACCACTGAGCCACCACTCCAGCTCCTGGAGATGTCTTTATTGGTTTTTTTGTTTTGATGATCTATTTGTTGATAATGGTGTGTTGAATTCCCCCAGAATTATTGTGTTGAGATCAGTGAGGGGATTAATGTCCTTAAGTATTTTTTCCATATATTTGGGGGGGGTTGTAATTAGGGGCATAAGTGTTAATTATTGATGGACTGTCCCTTTTAGTATGATAAAGTGACCCTCTTTGTCCTTTCTGACTAGTTTTAACTGGAAATTAATTTTATGAGAAATTAGAATCGCCACGCCAGCTTGCTTTTTTGGGCCACAGGCCTGGTAGGCATTTTGCCAACCTTTCACTTTGAGCCTGTGTCTATTTTTCAGTGTCAAATGTGCCTCTTGCAGGCAACATATTGTTGGATTTTGTTTTTTGATCCAGTGGGCCAGTCTGTGTCTTTTAATTGGGGCATTGAAACCATTCACATTCAGTTAGAATAAAAAAAAAAAAAAACAAAGTTAGAATAGATATGGGCGCTGAGTCTCAGACTTTGTGACAATTACAGAGTTTTGAGTCATCTTGGAAGTCAATTTGTGTATAATATGGTTATTGATTCGCCCTTGTTTAAGGATTTAGGGTATCATTAGCATTTTCTTCTGAACGGAGAACATTCTTAAGTATATTTTATAGTGCAGGATTTGTGTTCATGTATCTTGCTAGCTTGAGTTTATTGTTGAAGTATTTAATTTCCCCATCACATTTGAAGCTGAGTTTTGCAGGGTATATTATCTTTGGGTGGAAGTTGTTATTTTTCAACACTTGAAAGATATTTTTCCAAGCTCTTCTGGCCTTTATTGTTTGCTCTGAAAAATCCATAGTGATCCTAATTGGTTTGCCTCTGAATGTGATTTGGGGCTTTTCTCTAGCTGCTTTTAGAATTCTCTCTTTAATTTCTCTGTTATTCATTTTGTAAATGATATGTGTTGGTGAATTTCTCATTTGATTAGGCCTGTTTGGTGTTCCATAAGCATCTTGATATTCTGGATCAATTGTAAGATGAGGGAAGTTCTCGCTTATGATTTCGCTTAAAAGGTTCTTAATGCCTCTTGTTTGCTGTTCGGAGTTTTCCTCCAGGCCAGTGATTCTCAGATTATTTCGCCTCATCTCATCAAATATTGTTTGGAAGTTCTGATCATGTAATATAAGTTGCTTATCTTGTTTATCTTCTTTGAATTTGACATTGCTTAGCCAATCTTCATTTTCTGATGTTCATTCTCCAAGAGCTGAAGTTCTGTTTTCAGTGGAGTATACTCTGGCATTGGTATCTTCCAGTGAAGATTTGATTTGGTTAACTGTGTTTTTCAATTCTGATAGCTCTGCTACATCTCTTTTCAGAATGTCTAATTCTTTGTAGAGCTGATCTTTCATCTCATGGAATTGCTCCCTTATTGCCGTATAAAAGTTGTCTCTCATCTCTTGAAATTGTTCTCTGATCTCTTATTTCTTCTCTCAACTCTTTGATTGAATTACTAATCATAATGTTGATACAGTATCTTTAGTTTTCATTTAGGGCCCTGGCTATGGGGTCCTTGGGTGGAGAGCTGTAAGGTTGAGGAGGCGAGTTATTTCCCCCTTTCCTCATTTTCAGAGACAGTGAGCGTGTCTTGTAGTTCAACCTTGTTACTCTTGGCAGAGTAATTGGGGCTTCTTATGGTTTTGCTTCGTTGTGATGAGGAGCTATTTGGTGAAGACAGACCTAAAGATGCCAGAACCGTCTGTGAGAACTTGAGAACCTATAGATGCAGATAATAGTCTGTTTCAACTAAAACACATGTGCTGATGACAAACACCAATAATGGCAGTTTTCTTTAAGAGGGCTCTCACAATATATTATGGTAGCCAGCAAGAACCCATTTTGAAGAGTGTCTGTATCTTCAAATAGCAGGGTCTCTGTAAATGGGGAGAAGAAATGACTAGGAAGTCAAGGAGGTAGGTTGGGGAGGTATATTAGAATAGGTGACTTAGAGTAAAGAGGAACAAGGGATTGGGAGGAGTAGGTTATTCTATTAGGAATAAGGAAAACATAGAAATGGGGTATGGGTGGGGTAAAGACTTTGGGTGAGGATGAGAGAAAACTGCTAATATTTAGGAATTACCAGAGTACAGAGGTGGAAGAGTTTAGTATGGGGCATGGTTCTCTTTGCTCACTGGAGGCTGAGGCTATTGTGCTGTCATGAAATGTTTTCCTGGTTGGATCTCAATGGTACAGGGATAGCAGTTGGGTTCAAGAAGACATAGAGATAGTAGGAGCCAATCACCAATACATACACATGAATAAATATTTACATCCACCAACACCAAATTCAGTACTAATTGTAAAGCAAAAAAGGATTTAAAAAAAAGGAAAAAAATCCCACAATAACGTTAAAAAGCTAGAAGATGAACAATTTAAAAATATTATACTCCAGCTGGGTCCCTATTAAAAAAAAAAACAAAACCAATAGGCAAACAAAAAACAAAACTAGTTGGGAAATTTCTGAGTTTTTTGCCCCCTAGGTCAGCGAGTATGTACCATGGGGGGATGTGTTCAAATCTGTCATCTAGCTGGGGATTCTTCACACTTGAGCTTGTTGGGGGAGAAACCATTTGGTTAAGTCTGATGACCTGGTTTTTCTTAGAGGATCTCCTCAAAATTTTCTGTTGCAAAGGAGTATAATAACCTGCCTTCTCACACTTCTTGTGAGGATAGATTTCAGCTCCCCCTGGGCTGTCATCCTGAGATGATTGCTTTCTGCCTATCCACACTCTAGAATTTCTTGGGCCTGGGGCTCAGAAGCTGTAGACAATCTAGTTGATCTCCTCAAAATTTTCTGTTGCAAAGGGGTATTAGACCCTGCCTTCTCACTCATGGTTCTTGTGAGGAGAGATTTCAGCACCCCCTGAGCTGTATTTCTGAGGTGGTTACTTTTTACCTGTCCACACTCTAGAATTTCTTGGGCTTGGGGCTTAGAAGCTGAAGACAATCTAGTTGATCTTAGTGTAGATGTGTGGGGCTCTGACTGATCCAAGGAGAGTGGCCAGACTGAAACTTGCTTCCTCAGGAACACTTGGCGACCCACTCTGTGTGACTTATGATCTTCCAAAGCCCCAAGAGCTGCTCTGTGGGGTTGACAGAAACTCGCAAAGAATGGTCCAGATCGTGCCAGTGCTTATGTGGTTCTCAGGTGCAAGCATTAGGGGGCGCCCACCTGGAGAGGTCAGGGCCTACATAGACTTGGCTGTGCACAGGACTCAGATGCTAAGGGAAAGCCCACACTGCCCCTTTTATTCAAAGCTTCCTGAGGCTAATGTCAGACCTTGCCTTAGAGTTACAGGCCACTTTAGAGGAGTCTGAGGCATGCGGTCACCTTGAGAATAGTGTGCCCTGCTGCAGCAAGCGCTGTTCACAGACTCCTCCTATTCAGGTGTGTAGAGGGGTGGGCACAAGGTCTCCATCCAAGAGGTTTGCAAGCTGGAGAGGGGATTCGCAGTTCCACTCAGCCCCCAGGGCAGATGGCTAGGTGGGAGGGGGGGTGGTAACTTCCCTCTTTCTGTTCGTGGAGACTGAGGCCTCAAGTCCGTGCTTAAAGAATGGATCTGGTTTTGCTGCGAGTGTCCTGTCCTGCTCTCTCAATGGTGGGAGGAGCCATTCGGTTGCAGGATACACCTGCAGCCTAGTTTTGCTGGTGCGAGCGATTAGGTTAATGGACTTGAGAATCAGCTCTTGTTAACTGTGAGCACGGGGCATTGGGGGACATGTGGTGTCTGCCACAATTGAATTAAAGTTCTTGTGCCGATTCCTCTCCTCTTCGGGCTGTGGGGTCAGCAGTGACCGGAGCTGGAGAGGAGAATTCCTAGCACCACACAGCCCCCTTGGGAGATGGCCAGGTTGCATGGCAGAAGATTCTGGTTTTCTGACCATGGCGGCTGAGGCCCCAAGACTGTGTTTAAACTATGGTTTGGCTCTGTTTTTGCTGAGTGAGCAACCAGCCCCACCCTCAGGGAAACCTCACAATGACTAGTGGCGCCGGATGGCTGCCAATAGCATGAACAGTTGTAAGTTCGCTAGTGTGAGCGATTAATTCCCAATGTTTTATATCCAGTTCTTGTAAACTAAGAGCTATCAGTCAGGGGGCTCGCTACTGGATTGGGGTATTTGATTAGGAGACTTGCTCCGTTTCATCCCCTCCGGGGTAGCTCCCCTTCCTCCAGATATGGGGCCGATTGTGAGGGCGCCACAAACTTCTCCTTTATGTACCACTTAATGTACCACTCTATTCCTTTGGAATTAAAAAAATTAGCTGGGGGGGTGACGTTCCCCCACAGTGGGAGCTTTGTTCTACCGTGGGAATCCGTGTCCACTCCTGCAGCGCGAGGTGTTTCTCAGGAGCGTCTCGGAGTCAGTTTTGGTGGGGTGGTCGCCATGTTCTCTCTGTCCTTTTTTTTGAAGAGAGGGACAGTGAGAGAGAGAAAGAGAAAGTCATTTTTATTTAGTTTTTCATGTGGACTCTTGCTCTGACACTTTGTTGTGTACATGGTGCTGGGGTTTGAACCTACATCCTCGTGCATGCCAAGCAAGTGCTGTAACCACTGAGCCAACCCAAAGAGAGTCAATTGTATTTATTATTTTAATCTGGTTTTTGTTGGCATTTAGTTGTGTATGTGATATTGGGTTTGAACCCTGGCCCGTGCACATGCCAGGCAAGCCCTCTACCACTGAGTCACCTCTCCACTCCTAGAAAAAAACTTAAAATTTGTTTTCCAAAAATTTGTAATTTAAACAATATAATATTAGTAGCCCAATAAGTACAAAACATTTTTTGAAAACTCTGAATATAAGTGTCTGCTATAATATCATGAAATATGTCAAGTGTATGTATATTCTTATGTCAAGGGTGGAAAGTAATCTGTGTTCTATTTTAATACAAATGGAAAGATTGTGTTTGATCGTTTGATTAATTTTCCCCCAGGGTTATTAATTAAATACACCATTTGTAAGCATAGGTGTTTCTTTGTTTGTTCTTTCTTTTGTTTTAAAGAGAGAGACAGTGAGAGAAATAGAGAAAGAATTTTATTTATTTTTTTAATGTGACTTTTGTTGCTGATTCTTTGTTGCATTCATGGTGCTTGGGTTTAAACTTATATCCTCAGAACCTCTGAGCCACCACCTCTCCATCCCCAGGGTGTTTCTTTTTAAAATGTAAGTATGACCTTTTTTGTTATAATCAAAATGTTAGTTTAGAAAGCCAACTTTAAAATTGTAATGAAAAAATAATTTTATAATATACCTTTTCCACCTTTTCTCATTTATTTGCATAGTATTTGAATAAATTTTGAACATTCTTTGATCATATTCTAGATAGAATTTCATATAAAATAAGCAGACATAATAGTATAATGAACCTTAAAAGATTTGTCCCATCTGCTCCTCCCTGTCCCTGTATTTTCTTGAAGCAAATTGTAGGCATTATATAGCTATATCTTTAAATATTTCAGTGTGTTTTTTCTAAAAGATAAGGGCAAATAATTGCAACAATATTATGAATTTTATTTTTTATATATTTTTTATTAGTGAACTATAGTTTTACGTAATGATGGGATTAGTTGTCATATATTCCTAGATGCACACAAATTCAGCAATACATTTTTTTCATTATCCACCCCCCCCCGACCACTTCCTCCTTCCTTCTGTCTCCTGATCCCTTGCCTTTCTTCTGGGTCCTGTATTGTTCCTAAATAACCCAAATACAGCAACATAATTCTTATACCTATGAAGAACATTTTATATATATTTGGCTATAGTATATACAGTAACATTTATAACTACTTGGAATGTACCTTGCTTTATCTTAGTTCCAACATTTCTTCTTCTCCTCCCTTCCTATCATCCCTTGTTATTCTTCAAAAATTTGACAATGGAATTAAATATTTACATTTTTGTACAGGTATGCAGCATAGCTTGTTCAAATATCTTATGAAATATATTGCAACTGTATCTCATAAACATTTTGCATTTTTGTTCTATGGATCTAATTCCTGAGTTTGTCTGCTTTACTCCCAAGCCTGGGTTTAGGTCCAGCCTCCACAAATGAGGGATGCCATTCGGCTCTTGACTCTGTGTTTCACTAACTTCGCTCAGCATGATTTCTTCCATTGCCATCCGTTTACTTTCAAAGACTGCAGTATCATTGTTTCTAATAGCTGAGTAGAACTCCATTGTATATATGTATACCAGATCTTTTGGATCCATTCATCCAGCGAGGGGCAACTGGATTGGTTCCATAATTTAGCTATTGTAAATTGAACTGCTATCAACATGGATTTTGCTTTGTTGCTGTAATGTGCTGATTCTAACTCCACTGGGAAAATACCCAGAAGAGGGATAGCTGGATCCAACCCTAATTTTTTTGAGGAGTCTCCACACTGCTTTCCAGAGCAGCTAGACCAGTCTACAATTCCACCAACAGTGTGTTAGTGTTCCTGTCTCTCTGCAACATTTGGGAATGTTGTATTTTTCTAGAAATTTGTCCATGTCATCCAGATTATCTGATTTAGAGGAGTATAGTTTTTCAAAATATGATCTGATAATCTGTTTGAATTCTTCATCTTTGCCAGTCTGACTAGAGTGAGGTGAAGTCTTAATGTAGTTTTAATTTACATTTCTCTGATTTCCAGTGTTTTAGAACACTTTCTCATGTATTCATTGGCTTGCTCAATGTCCTCTGTTGAGAAGTTTCTGTTTAGCTCTCTGGCCCACTTATTGATTGGATTTTTTGTGTTTTTGTCATTGAGCATTTTGAGTTCTTTGTAAATTTTGGATATTAAGTCCCCTGTCAGAGGGATCACAGGCCATGATTCTCTCCCATTCTGTAGGTTGTATTTTGACTGTTTTGTCTATTTCCTTTGCTGTACAGAAACTTTTTAGTTTAATGGCATCCCATTCATTGATTTTTTTTTTTTTTTTACTGTAATTCTTTTCACTTTAGGAGTCTTGTTGAGAAAGTTGTTGCCAACTCCCAAATGCTGGAGTGTTGGTCCTAACTTTTCTCCTAGCCGTTATATGGTAGCTGGTTTAATTCCTAGTTTCTTGATCCATTTTGATTTGATTTTTATGCAAGATGAGAGATAAGGATCTAATTTCAAATTTCTGCAAGTGGTTGTCCAGTTTGTCCAACACCATTTGTTGAATAGGCTGTCTCTTCTCCATGTTATATTTTGACTCCCTTTGTCAAAGATCAGATGTTTAAAAATTTGGGACTTTGTTTCAGAGTCTTTTATTCTATTAGTCTTCCTTCCTATTTTGATACCAGTACCATACTGTTTTTAATACTACAACTCTATAGTATAATTTTAAATCTGGTATGGCAAAACCACCTGTTTCATCTTTCTTGCTTAGTAATGTTTTGGCTCTTCTGGGTTTCTTGTTGTTCCATATGAATTTGAGAATTGCTTTTTCTGTATCTGTAAAGAATGACATTGGAATCTTGATGGGGATTGCATTGAATTTGTACAGTGCTTTTGGCAGAATGGCCATTTTAATTATATTAGTTCCGCCTAACTAAGAGCATGGAGCATCTTTCCATCTTCTCAGGTCTTCTGCAATATCTGTTTTTAGTGCTCCATAATTTTCCTTGTAGAGGTCTTTTACTTCTCTTGTTAGATTAATTCCCAAGCATTTTACCCTTTTACAGGATATTGTGAATGGGACAAATTTCCTAATTTCTTCTTCTGCTCTAATATTGTTGGCATATAGGAAAGCTATTGATTTATGGGTGTTGATCTTGTAGCCTGCTACTTTGCCAAATCTGTTGATTAGCTCTAGCAGTTTTCTGGTGGAGTTTTTTGGGTCTTCCAGATATAGGATCATGTCATCAGCAAAAAGGGATAGTTTGACTTCCTCTCTTCCTATTTGTATCCCTTTAATGTCTTCCTCTTGCCTGATTGCTCCAGCCAGGGTCTCGAGGATTATATTAAATAAAAGTGGTGAAAGCAATGTCTTGTTACCGAGTTCAGTGGAAATGCTTTCATTTGTTCATTTAGTATTATACTAGCTGTGGGTTTGGCATACATGGCCTTTACAAAATTAAGATAAGTTTCTTTGATCTCTATTTTTTCTAGAGTTTTGAGCATAAATGGGTGCTGGATTTTATCGAAGGTCTTTTCTGCATCTATTAATGTGATCATATGGTTTTTGTCCTTAATTCTGTTTAAGTGATGAATCCCATTGATTGATTTGCATATGTTGAACCATCCTTGCGTACCTGGAATGAAACCCACTTGATCATGATGAATTATTTTCTTGATGTGTTTTTGAATGTGGTTTGCAAGAACCTTATTAAGGATTTTTGCATCAATATTCATAGGGATATTGGTCTGCAGTTTTCGTTTTTCAATGTGTCTTTGTTGGGTTTTGGTATCAGTTTTGGTTGCTTCATGAAAATTGGGAGAGTTCCCTCTTTTTCAATTTCTTGGAATAGCTTAATAAGGGAGAGGTGTTAGATCATATTCAAAGGTATGGTAAAACTCTGCAGAGAATCCATCAAGTCTTGGGCTTTTCTTCTTTGGAAGACTTTTAATTGCTGTATGAATTTTGGTTCCTGTTATTGGGCTGTTTAGGATTTCATGTCATCCTGTGTCAATCTGGGAATGTTGTATTTGTCTGGAAATTTGTCCATGTCATCCAGATTATCTGATTTAAAGGAGTTTAGTTTTTCAACATATGATCTGATAATCTGTTTGAATTCAAGGGAGTCAGTGATGATCACCCCCTTTTCATTGGTGATTTTGTTGATTTGTTTTGATTCTCTCCTTTTAGTTAGATTAGTTAGGTGTCTGTGAATTTTATTTTTTCGAAGAAACAGCTCTTTGTTTCATCAATTCCTTTTATTATTTTTTAATTTGCAATTTCATTGATTTCAGCTTTGATCTTAATTATTTCATGTCTTCTTCTGGCATTGGGATTATACTGTTTTTCCTTCTGTAGAGATTTGAGTTGGAGCATAAGCTTATTTGTTAGGGATCTCTCTTGATTCTTAATGTAGACATTCTGTGTAATAAATTTTCCCCTTAAGAATGCTTTCATGCTGTCCCAGAGGTTTTAATATGTTGTGTCTTCATTCTCATTCTCTTCCCAGAATTCCTTAATTACTCATGTCTTCTTGGATCCATTCTCCATTTAATAGGGTATTATTCAATCTCTCTATATATGTGTGTTTTGTGCCTTGGTTTTTGCTATTAAGTATTAGGGTCATGGCATCATGATCTAATAGGATACACTGAATAGTATCTAGCTTTTTATATTTGCTGATATTTCCTTTGTGAACTAGAATATCTATTTTGGAAAAGGATCCATGTACTGCTGAGAAGAACGTATACTCTGCAAATTTGGGGTGGAATATTCTGTAGATGTCTGTTAAGTCTGTTTGATTTATGGTATTGTTTTAGACTGGAGATTTCTTTATTGTTTCTTTGCTTTGATGATCTGTCTGTTGGTGATTGAGGAGTGTTAAAGTCTCCCATTACTATTGTGTTGAGGTCCACAAGTGGTTTTATATCTTGGAGTATTTTTTCCACAGAGTTGGGAGCATATATATTTACTATGGTTATTTCTTCCTGTTGTATTTTTTCCCTTTACTAGGCTATAGTGACCTTCTTTATTTCTTTTGATGAAGTTATGTTTGAAATCCACTTTGTTGGATAAACTAATTGCAACTGCAGCTTGGTTTCTTGGGCCATACACCTGGTAGATTTCTTTCTATCCTTTTACCCTCAATCTGTGGATGTCATTGGCTGTAAGGTGGGTCTCCTGTAAGCAGCATATCACTGGATTTTGGTTTTTTGATCCAGTCTGGTAGTCTGGGTCCTCATGTTGCTGTACCTTTTGGTTCCAGTCTCAAGGTTGCAAATCTGAACCTACCAACTGTAGTCCTACCTTCTGGCAGGACTCAAACAGGCCTCAACAGGAAGGCGGGGCTGCTCCAGGAGGGGAACCTCCCAGGTTGGTCCTGAGCAGGTCTAATCCGGAAGGGGTTCCCATTGGTAGTGTCCAGAGCACCTCCCCGCAGGACTCAGATAAGCCCCAACAGGAACACTACCCTGTGTAGGTAGGTGGGGCTGCTCCAGGTGGAAAACCTCCCCTGGTTGGTCCTGAGTGGGGCTGCTACAGATGGGTGTCCTATCCGTGGTGTCTTCAGCACCTTCTGGTGGGTCTCTAACAGGCCCTAACAGCAGGTAGATGGGGCTGCTCCAGGCAGGGGAACCTCCTGTCCTTGGTCCTGATCAGGGCTGCTCCTGAGGGGGGTCCTACCTCTGGTGTCCTGAGTGCCTTCCAGCAGGACTCAAAGAGGCCCCAACAGGAGCGCACGGTGTAGGTATTACAAATTTTAGAACACACTGATGTCTTAGGGTCAAATATTCATTCCTTTTTTCACTAAAAATTTTTGACATATTTATTGGGTACAATGTGGCACTGCAGTACATATATGTATACAGTGTGTAGTGATTCGATTAGGGAAATTGGCACATTCATCTCCTCAAACATTTATCATTTGTTTATTGGTATTGTTCAAATTCTACTAATTGTTTAGAAATATACTTAATTGTTACCTCACTGTGCTATCGAATATTAGAAGTTATTCTTCTTCTTAAGTTGTACCCTTGTAACTGTAAATTGGGCTTTCTCCATCCCTTCTTACCCTCACCCCCACCACTCATGGACTCTGGTAACCACTATCCTGCTTTCTACTTCTCGGATCAGCTTTTTAATTTTCCACATGTAAGTGTGAAAATGTCATATCTTTGTGAACCTGACTTACTTATGATGTCCTCCAGTTCCATCCATGTTACCACAAACTACAGGATTTTATTCTTTTCTTTATTACTGAATAATATTCCATTCACACTTTTTAAAAATACACAGCAATAAGATTTATTTAGTAAAATAAAGCTTATGTTTATTTTGATTTATGTTTTTCTAAGTCCTATAAGGTTCTGAATGAACATTCTAAATCTCAAAATAGCATCAAAATAGGAAATGATGATAGCAAAAAATAACAGGGGAAAAGAATAGAAAGGACACAAAGAAATAGTAGATGTTTATTTCAGTAGCAGTTCATTAGAGCCAGTTTAGTTTGTCTTCTGAAAGAGAGAGGAATGTTTAGAGATTAAGCAGTATTTTTCTGTTTGTTATTTCATTTTTTGTGGTTGATATGAGTGTGATCTACCTTAGAGATTCTTTGTCTGCATCTAAACTTTATCTACCATTGCTCCCACCCCCCAAGTTTATCTAAGTTTATGTTAGATATAGTGAATTTAGGTGTTGGAGTCAGACACAATAGGTTTGAATCCTACCTCTTATTTATTGGCTGTTTGACCTTGATTAAATTTACCTCTCTGAGCCACCATAAAATAGGGATAAGAACAATTTCAAAGGGATGCTATGAGAATTAACCATATTTTTGTATGTATTGATATAAATGAAACTGTTCTGAATGTTTTCTGTATATATACTCCTCTGTCCTCTCCATTCCTATGTATGACTGTGACATTGGATCAGATCTTCTTTTTTTTTTTTAAGAGAGAAATAACTTTATTTAGTTTTTCACATGGCCTTAGTTGCTCCAACACTCAGTTGTGTACGTGGTGCTGGGGTTCGAACCCGGGTCCTCGTGCTTGCCAGGCAAGCGCCGAAACCACTGAGCCACCGCTCCAGCCCCGGATCAGATCTTCTTAATTTCATGTACAACTGGTTTTATTAACCTTTTAACCAATTGCCTCTAGTTTCTGCTCTCTAGTTAAAGCCCTTTTTGCCTTGGGCTCTACATTACAACATATCTACATATCTTTCTAAGATGAGGATATGACTGTCTCTTCAGGATAAACTGCAAGCAACATTTTCCAGGTTGCATCAGGCTCCTTCTCTGGCCTGACTTAGTCTCTTAGTGCCACACCTTATTTCCCTGACTGTCCTGTCCTGCTTCCCTGCCTTACCAATCTATGGGACTCCTATTCATTTAAAGTATCACTCATATTTTATTTCTCCTTAAAACATGCCTTTCCTTTCTTCCCTACCCATGCCCTCAGGGTAATCATTCAGTGGTTCAAGATAGGATATATACCATTTCTTCAGTCAATTTGTATCTTTATTCTGAGAGTTTAGGGCTGGATTTTGAATTTAGTGCTGAATTTGCCCTGAGGAGTTGAAGCTGTCAGTCATACTTCCCCCCTCCTAGGTCTTCCTCCCTCCTCCCCCTTCTTCTCCTTACCCCTTCTTGCCCTTCTTCCCCTTCCCTTCCTCCTCCTCCTCCTTCCTTCTTTCTTCTTTCTCTTCTTTATTTTTTTTTTAAAGGGACAGTGAGAGAGAAATAATTTTTATTTAGTTTTTTTATGTAGCTTTTGTTGCTCCAACACTTTGTTCTTTGTTGTGTGTGTGTGGTGCTGTGGTTTGAACTTGTGTACTCGTGCATGCCAGGCCAGCGTTGTAACCGCTGAGCCACCGTTTCAGCCCTGTCTCTCTCTTTTTTTTTATTCAGTTTTTCATGTGGCTTTCGTTGCTCTGACACTTCATGGTATACATGGTGCTGGGGTTCGAATCCACATACTTGCATATGCCAGGCAAGTGCTGTAACCGCTGAGCCACAGCTCCATCACTCATCCTTCCATTCTAACAAGAATATTTGATTATCTATATATGCCATAAAAGTATTTAATAAATATGTACAGTGTTTTTATGCAAGTGAACTAACTGATGGAATTGTTAATACTTTAATTCATTATACACTACTGAAGGAGCAATCTAATATTTAATATCGGGAGGTGTTTCTTCCAATAATTCTTGCTAAATTTAGGAAATTATTTGGAAATTAAAAAAAGTATCTGGACCTTCCTTCTAGTCCTCCCCCCACACCTCTAATGGTCTGTGAATGAATTGAAAGAGGAAAATAATACTTATGTAATTTTTAAGCCTTTTCCTTTAACCTTCCTTTGAAGATTTTCTATTTTTGTGACAATAAAAGCATTTCACATATGTAGTATAATGTATAAATGTTTGCTTTGTTGAAGAACATTTTAGAATAATAAGCTTTTAATTTTTAATACTATATTTAAAAACCAATCATTGTTTTTTGTTTGCCTTATTGATGTTTCTGTTAATACAGTGTGATTAAACAATATTTTGTAGATAGCCATCAGATAATGCCTTAAGGAATTTTATAAAAACAACTAATCTTTGTTATAATAACTGATTTTAATTGGTAAGTGCCAGATACAGTGTTAAGCCCTATGTGTATTGTCTAATTTAGTTCTCATCACAGTCTTATGAATAGGTACAGTCCGTTTTTCAGATGACAAATTGAGAATTGATATCTGTGCACACATTATTAGTAACTGGTCAAAGCTGGGTTTTGAACCTGGTTCCAGAGTACAAGCTTTTTGGTGTGGTGGCAAATACTATTGGGAAATCAAACGCTGGCCTTCCTTTTGATAATTAACTCACCACTTTATCCTGCAGGATCATTGGGTCTGGTTCTATCACAAAATAGATGTATATGTTTGGGCTTATAGAAGGTAAATAATCTACCCAGGTTTGTAGGAATAATTTAGAGTTTGGTCAAAACCAGAACCTTCCTTTCTTCTTTAGGTACTGGTATTTCTAATTCTGCTTTGATGCCATGTAACCACCTGTGTTGGAAATGATTTACTTTCCAAAGTATAGTGCTTAGAGTAATTTTAGTATACAGAACCAAAATTGCTTAATTTTCAGATATATTAAATTGATTTGGGAGAAGATAAAAATCATATTTAAAATTTTTTTCGTAGGCATGAATGCAATGTTTCCCACTGTCAAAAGTAAATTAAATGAGAGGAATGTGTTTTTTGTGGACAAATGGATTTAATTTGTTCATTAGTACCACTGAGATATATTATTAGGATTAGATAATTTGAAAGTATTTATTAGAATGCTATTAAGTCGATAATATATTGAGATATATCATTAGGATTTTTCTAGGCATTCCCTTAATGAGTTAATATATGTGCAATTCATATCACTACTACCTGACACATAGTTAATTTCAGTGAAGATAAGCTGTAGTTTTTGCCATGAGAATACTGATTTCCAGAAGGGGGAAAGAAAAAAAACATGAAATACGTATTAGAAATTAGAGGCAAATAGTTTTGATCAGTTTTTTTTTTTTTGCTTATGATTAGAAATCAGCTTTATGAGTAATAAGGCAAGACAAGTTATGTTGGTGATTCATCTGCAAGAAATTTAATGTGTTGGGATTGGGGATTTAGCTCAGTGGCAGAGCACTTGCCTAGCACGTGCAAGGCCCCGAGTTCGGTCCTCAGCCCTAAAAAAAAAAGAAGAAATTTAATGTGTTCATCTTTTTCACATATTGATAGTGATCCTTGACAAGTTCAGTTTATGAATTGGGATAATTTCCAGTTGAAATTGGTTCTTTTTGAAGCACTCATTGCTTATTGCAAATAGTACTACTATTTAAAAATAGTAGCTTATTTTACTTATATAAAAAATTTATCATCAAATCAATTTTAACATGTCCGTATATTTTAAAGAGCTAAAGACTTTCGGATCTCATTGCCAGCTAAATTACATTTTATAGAAATTTCACATGCTTGAATAAGAGGCTAAATTTAATTTTAAAAGAATCTTTCCAGAAATAACTTGAATATAAACATTGTTGAAATGTTTCCCCTAGAATGGAGACACGTAGAGGCTCAACTCAGAGGTGCTTGCTGTCCTAAGAGCTGAAAACATTTATTTATTCTTTCATCCCATGAGGTAGAAACCATGATACAGGTTTCTGGAGGAGAGAATTTAGGTACAGATTGCTGCAATAATTTGACAGAAGCAAGACTCTTGTCTCTTGTATTCATTATGGAATATTCATATTTCTCATAAACATGTTGCTTTCATACTTAAGCATACCTGGAAAATCCTTCCAAGGGATTTGTCTTTTTCATCACTTCCTACTTCTTGTTTAGGACTTTTCTTTGACTTAATTTTTTCCCAGGAGTTCTTTGCCTCTGATTTGTCTCCCATGTGTAATATCTTTGTTAACTCTTGCTTCCTCTGAGGCACTTATCACACTATTATTGCCTCTATTTGTCAGTCTGTATGTTGAAGCTATTTGAGGGTAAAGTTGATATTTTTTACCTCCCCAACCTGGCAATAGTAGGTCTTCGGTACATACTCTTTTTTCAGTGTATTTCAGCCCTTCTCCCTCTCCTCCTCCTCCTCCTTCTCTTTGTCCTCCTCCTCCTTTTTTTTTAGAGAGGGGGATAGAGAGAAAGAGAGAACCAATTTTATTTTTAGTTTTACATGTGGCTTTAAGTGCTCCAAGACTCCGTTGTGTACGTGGTGCTGGGGCTTGAACTCACGTACTTATGCATGCCAGGCAGGCGCTGTAACCACTGAGCCACCGCTCCAACCCCTCAGCCCTTCTTTTTAACATTCTCTTTCCTTCTCCTTTTGCTATGCTGGGGATTGTGCCCAGAGCCTTGTGCATGAAAGCATACACTCTTACCGCTGAGCTACACCCTTAGTCCCTGTTCCCCCTGATTATTTTGAATAAATAACCCAAGGAATTCTACTTAATATATAAAAAATTTAGTTTGTATCTTTAAAAAAAGATTTTTAACATAAGCATAATTTCTAATACATAATTTGTACCATTAGTTTATTCAAATAAGAATATGGAGTTTACATATTATAGTTATATCTCTTGAATCTCTTTTTAAAATCTATCAATTGCTTCTACCTACCTTTTCCTTCACTTCCTCTTTTAATAGTTTTTTTTCTTTAACTGACAAAACCAGTAGTTTGTCCATGATAGTTTACCAAAGTCCGGGTTTTTCTGTTCTGATCACTATAACTTTATTTAATATTTTTCTTTTTCTTCTATATTTATTATAAACTGATGAAGAGGTTTGATTGTTATTCTTGGGGTAATGCTTTGTGAATGGTGGTAGTGCTCATATCTTATTTATCATATAACACATAATGTTTGATTTTCTCCCTTTTTATGATAAGATATGCTCAGTTTAGGTACTGTCATTCTGATTCATTAACTATAAAATTCCTGAAACAGCATTTTCTGTTATGTTTTTAATAGCTATTTGATAATTAGTTCATTAGAATTGTGAAGTTATGTTTAGTAAAGGGAATTTTTTTTAAACAAACCTTTTCTTA
>PVKS010024257.1:0-31293 GCA_004027875.1 Aplodontia rufa
TTCTTTCTCCAGCAAATCCTTCACCTCCTCTACTTTTTTTTCTTCATGATTGGATAATACAACCTCCTCTCTAAATTCCTAAAATAACAAAAAAAATGAATAAAGTAATTTAGAAAGAATATATGACTGATCTCTGAATCATGCTGTGTTAAACAACTGCTGTTTTACTTTTCTTTTTTCATTTTCTTTTCTAAAAGTTTAAAATTTTAATATAATTAAACACACACTATAATTCATTCCTTCTTTCTTTCCTCTTTCCCTCCTTCCCTTCTTTCTTTTCTGAGAAAATTTTCCTTTTGATATTCTACACAGCATAAGTTTTGGATCAATATATAAGGACATAGTAAACTTGAATATCAACCTAGATTATGTCTGTGAGAAGCTCCCAGGAAAACATACCTATGAGAAAATAATTTAATATCGTGATTTTTAAAAACATAGAACAGTTTAAAATATGCCAAAAGTATAAAATGACTAAAGGGATTAGCCCTGTAGATATTCATAAGCAAAAGTGTAAATACTACAAAATAAGACAATTCATTGAAAATAAGCATACTTATCTCTATATTTAAATGTATCACTCATCTTTCTGAAAAAACAAAATGACATGAAAAAAATTATAGCACTTACAAAGACATTTTCATGTTAAACAATATATATTTCAAAATAGATACAAATAAACAGTTGCTATCTATACTAGCAATTGATAAATGTACTGGGAAAATATTCTAATCACAAGATAATAAATTAACTGTCTTTATAAGAGTAACTACAATAAAGCACATTATATTTGAAAACGTTGCTGCCTTACATAATGCTTGAAGTAAATACTGTGGCACTGATTAAAAGAAACCATTCCTTGTCCTGTTTAATCTATTCCTTTAATGTAATTTCTGGAATACAATATCCTTATTTGCCAGGAACTTGCCTGTCTTTCTAGTACTGAATCCTTAGCAAGAATTAAGAGCAAGCCTCTGACTCACAAGGATAGAATTGGCCATGGCTTTCAGAGGGATGATGTGAAACCAGCCAACACTGGAGGCAAAGAGAAGAAAGTGGGGTATTAAAAAACTAAAATCATTGCAGGAATAGTAAGTTATAAATAGAAGTAGTGTGAGACAGGTTTTTCTGAACACTTAGTGGTTACAAAAATATTTGTATAGTTGATTACCTCTAAACAAATATTTATAAATCATGAAATGTTATAGAGTTGAAATTAAATTAGAATTTGGGCTCTATGTAATAATTAAAACACTTGTCCCAAACAACTTTAAAGACTTAATTATTTTATGAAATTTCAATATAGTCATTATATTAAAAAGTACAAAGCCAAAATATAAGCAAAATAATCCTGTAGGTAGCAAATAAAGGTAATTTTCAAAATGTAAAATAAAATTATTGACATAATATGTGAAAAATGTCTATATTATTAAGTAAATAAAGAAATGCAAATTAAAATAAGCACGACATAATATTTTCTCATCAAATTGTCAAAATTTTAAAACTAGGATGATATTCTATTAAAATACCTCTTAGGACTTCTAGTGAAAATTTGTAGGATGTTACTATAAAACATATCCATGCTAATTGCCAGGAACTTGAAGTTTTTCAAAGTTTAATTACAATAAAGAGTGTTATAGTCTAAATATTCTATTGAAGGAGAATATTAATTAAATAGTACAATAATGAAATGATAAATAATTTAGTACGGTCATTAAAATAGTACATTATTGCTTATCTGTGATATTGTTAAAAAGGGAAATTGTATAATTAGAAACCTTTTGAATAAAGCATATATAATAAAATTTTAATGGAATGCATTTTTGGATATTGTTGGTAGGAATATTATTTTCTTTTTACAAATTCCAAAGTCTCTAAAATTTCATGTACATGCAGGATAAACAAACATAATACTTATGCACATAAGAATTATGTCTGTCCTGCCTACCAATTTCTAAAAACATGAAATAACAGATTCAGCTTTAGCATGGCAAAAATGATTCTCAGGAGCACTTAAAATTTTCTGTGAAACTTCTTTAACTATTGTTAATGTACTGGATACTATGTTATTATGCAATGAAATTATTAAACTCATCAAAGTTCTGGTTAGTATACTAAGTGGAGAAAAAGTCATAATAATCAATGCATAGCTAGTTTCTTGTTTATATTCTAGTCCACATTTCTGTTAGAACTCGAAGAGAAATCTTGATTTTGTATCTTTGTTCAATGCATATCAGATATTTGCATTTTATGTCCCAAATTGACTCAAAGAATTACGATGCATCATTGAACTATACCCATTAGAATAAACTTGACTTGTCTTTAACTTAAAGTTTCTTTATTCACTGGGATTATTTGTCAAATATTATAGATAATCAGTGTCTGTGAAAGTGGATAGAAGATGAACCAGTTTTTAAACCAGTTATTAAAATTCAGAGTTATTCTTCTTAGAAGCAAATTTGTTTCTATTATATGTTTTACCATTCTGTCCAGAAATTAGAAATTTTGGAGAGTATATATATGCTACATATATATATATATGTGTATGTGTATATATATATATAGTTATTATTTGAGATAGTGCTATTTTTGCCATTTTAATTAATATACACAATTACACATTTTTTACTCTAAAAGAGTCATGGCTTTGTTTAAATAGAAATAAAAAATTATCTGCTAGAAAAAGAATTATAGTGTAATTTTTAAAAATCCCAGAAGTATACATTTCTCTGAGATTCACAGTCTTTATGCTGCTATTTATTAAATTGGCCTATAAGTACATTTTCAAAGTTCAGATGAATGATCTGCTTGTAGTATTAATCCCCATGGAATATGTTTAGACCAAAGCTTTATGACCTCTATTTATTATGGCAGACCATGTTATCAGAAATATGTACTTTTAAAATCTTATTACTGTCAAATTCTTTATCTAGACCAGTGACTTGACATTCTCACATGAGTGAGCATTAAAGATTTTGCCTTTTTAACCTTATGAACCTGGAGCATAAATCATTTATAACAGATTCAATTCTCTGTGTCTTTTCAGTGTTGTTGGAGACTTATCATTCATTCTGGTCTGTGTTTTCAATGTAAGTATTCTATGCTCGTTGGTTTTTCTCTCTTCCTCCCCTTCCCTCCCTCACTTCTTTCCTTTCCACCTTCCTTGCTTCCTTCCTTCCCTCCTACTTTCCTTTTTCCCTTGTATCTTTCCTGACTTCTTTCCTTTCTTCCCTCCAAATCTTTATATTTACTATTATGGTACAACAAATTGTGTATACTAGTTTAATTTTCTATTATATCTTTGAATTTAAAGGACATAGTGAATTAGCTTTCAGATTTCTTTTGCATCATGGTACTTGGGAAAATTTTTATTTTGTTTGTTGTGCCTTAAAAACTTCCTCCATTTAAAGAAATAGATATTTCTCTATTTGAGAACATAGACATTCCTGCATAAAATAACATAGATAACACAGATGAGGTGTAGCATTTTAATAAATTAGTGGCTGATTCTTAAGTAGAACATTTTGACATATTCAATTTTGCCGTCATGTAAGAGATACATTTTGCCAAAGAAAATGATCATATTTTCTTGACTTTATGATATTTAAAGAATGTACATACTAAAGGACTATGCCTTTTTAAATATAAAATATTGTACTATAATATAGATTTAGGAAGAAAAACATAATTGTGATAAATATACACTATCATACACTGTTAATCCATATTATTATAATTCTGCATTATAAATTATAGAGCTCTCCTGGTTTGTTACAGAAATAGTAAAAATGAACTTATAATCTGATACATGACTAATATGTACTCACATTATGCAAAATATAAACTGTCCCAGTTTTTCAGATAAGATTACTTCCTTTCCTTTAAAGTTTTCCATAGAATCTATTGATAGACAGAGATATGTTCCTTCTTTATCTCTCATTTCCACTTTTTCCTCTATTATCATGTTGTTTCCTGTCCAGAGACTCATTTCTACATTGTTTCTCCTGTAGTCAGACTAAGTAGTTTAACATTCCTGTCACAAAGATAACCGTTAACCAAGGAAAGAAATGGAAGGTTCTAACTCTAACGATTGTCCCAATAACATCATGAAAGTACTAAGAACATCTTAGGAAAAAAAAAATACTTCCCAAAGCCACCACCAATAAAATCAGATTAAAGGTATAAAGAGGTAGTTTGGGAACATTTGAAGAAAATACACAGCAGAAATCCAAATTAAACTACTGAAGAATTTCAGAGGAAGCACGAAGATACACCTGGACTTTCCCTTTCAGGGAAATATGTTAAGATTGAAAAATAGGGGCTGGAGTAGAGGCTCGGTGTTATCACACTTGCCTGGCATGTGCAAGGACCCGGGTTTGAGCCCCAGCAACATGCACACAGCTAAGTGTTGAAGCAGTGAAGACCAGATGAAAAGCTGAGTGTGGTCTCTCTCTCTCCCCCTCTCTCTCTCTCAAAAAAAAAAAATTGAAAAGTAATCTTTGGTCTATAATTTTTTTCTTACACATTGTCTTATGTTTGGAATACATCCCTTAACAGAGAGAATAGCTTTGATGAAGGGTATTTAGTAAAATTCTCATAAGACCAAGCAAAACCCAGGTCCTTTTGCAAAGACTGAATTACACCCAGCTGAGCAATTTCATATCCAAGTTTTCCAATAGTTGGTGATAGAAAATTGCATAGAAACCACCTCAGTTAGGATCTGTGGACTTAATGAAACACCTAAGTTCAAATCATAAACCTACATCTTTGAGTATAAGATGTGCAAAATATACAATAAGCCAGAAAATAATAGAACGATATTAAGAAAAAATAAAAGAGAGGAAAAAAGTGAAAAGAAAAATGAAATATATACCTTATCCTGAGGAAAACATGAGAATTAAAGGAAATTATAAATGTGCACAATTGATTTTGTATAACATAAAATAGAACAAAATTAAAGTATATAAGAATCCAACAAAGCAGTTAGTTTCTAAACTACTAACCAGCTTTTTCTAAGGTAGACTCACAGTATGTATGGGTATCTTCTAACATAGCAACATTCTCCATTTTAAAATACATAGCAATTTAAATAATCCATGCACTTTTACATTCTCTCAATTTTCAAGCAGATGAAGATCATCTCACTACAAAATAGTGGACTGAGAACTTTTGAATCATTCACATCTCTTCTTTAAAACAGAAATTGGCAGGCGTGGTGGCACACACCTGTAATTCTAGCAACTCGGGAGGCTGAGGCAGGAGGAGCATTTCAAGTTCAAAGCCAGCCTCAGCAACTTAACAAGACCCTGTCTCAAAATAAAACATAAAAAAGGTCTAGAGATGTGGCTTAAGTGGTTAAGTACCCATGGGTTCAATACATAATAACCCCCCCTCAAAAATAAAACCCATAGAAATTATAGTTTAAATAATTAAATGAAATTCTCCTTTGGACTAGTTATAAAATGAAACACACCTTAGTGTTAAAGAAGGAAGCAAAGTAAAAATGACAATTTGGCCTGGTGTCCCAACACCCTCCTGGAAAGAACGCTTCCAATATTTTTGTATATGGCAGGAAACTGGACAAAGTTTTACATAAAACCAGCAGCCAAAGTCATGGAGGCTGAAGTTGTTGTTATTTCTGTCCAAATAAAGTGAAGCTGAACACTGCATATTTCTTGACCTCGACCTAGCTCAAAAGCAGAGATATAAGTCAGGGAGTGGGAGCTAGTAGGTCTATATGGGACATACGTCGCCATCATGTTACATGTTAAATATACAATATGTGTAAATGGAATACCCAAGCCCCTCCTGATTTATCCGGAGAAGAAATTCACATTCAGAATGGCCAGGGCTGAAGAAATGAATAATCTCCCTAACAGGAACAGGCAACAAGTGAGTTTATATCTCCTTTCTACTTTCACCAAATGAGCTCAAACAGAAATAGTTAAAAGTACCAGGAATAACTTCTTGGCCAATTAGAATTCTAAATATTTGGGAAAATAAACCTATGAGAAAGTCATTTGAAAATTTACATAAGATGAATAGAGGAACATGGGACTTGCTGGAAGTGACAGGAAATCACTTGTTAAAATGGTTGCAGATACAATATTAATGCACACAAGGATAAAAGGATTCCTTGAAGGTAAAATTAAATATATCAACATAGAACACACAATGGGTTGTATATGCACATAAGTTATATGAGCAAGGACATCTAGATGAATGGCAGAAAAGACTTCGCAATGCCCAGATCCAAGTAGATGTTGCCAGGAGTAACTTCAAGAGAGAAAAACGCTGTTCACAGAGGCAAGGCTATTGCTTCATTAATTTGCAACATATCTTTCCACAAAAGTCTATTTTGACAGAAAGAGAATGGAAGTTATTCTTCATAGCATAACATGGAGAAGAAACTACATTTCCTAAAACAGAAGAATATCACATAATAACACTAAATACAGTTATTGTGCATGATGTAGAAAATTTCTTATGAAAAACTTAAAAAGTTGCCTTTTCTGGTATGACAAATGATAGGCTTCACATGAATCACAACATACTATGCTATCATGCATAGTAACACTCTAACATTTCTATTTTCATGGGGAGTTTTGAGTGAGCAGAGGGTCATTGATCCTTCAAATATGTATCAGAAAGTTTTTCATATAAGCATTCTATGTTTGTTTCAGGTCAGACTTCTTTTAATTTAGAGTTTAGACCCTTAGAATTTATTTATAATCAAAAATTCCCCCAAACCTACCAAGGCTTTTCACTTATTCACTGCAAAAATTGGTATAGTGCTTAAGGTACCCAATCATGTGGGTTTGTTCCTTTATAAATCAAACATGCAAACACAATGAATAAATAAGCAGTCAGTTGGTAGATTCATTGCAATGAATGGGGTGTAGAACATTTGTTCAGCTTGACAGGTACAAACATTTCTCTACTGATGATTTATATAAATGTCCAAAGTGTATTCATTTTACGGAGAGAAAAAAACTGCAAAAACCATAAAGTGCAAGGGAAAGTGGGTGTTATTAGAAGGTCTGATATTATATATAAGTTATAACATGAATATTTCAGAGTGACTTTGATAGTCCGACAACTGTAGTTTCTCAAAAAAGAGAACATAGACTCGTCTCTGTGATTATTTAAATGCAAGTCCAACCCAAGGCTGCAATACATTATTTTTATAGTTTCCTGGTGCTAGAAGTTTAAGTAAAAAAATTTTCACAACCTATCAAATTTTTAGAACTACAATATAAACCTTACAAAGATCTATGATATGGTAGCGAAACATTGGTACAACCAAGTATCCTTGATCAGACTCAGGGAAGAACAAAGTTATATTTTCAGTACAAAAACCCTTGAGAAGAAATATCCTTATTTCTTCAACAATGAAAGTATCAAATTACAGAAGAGAAGAATGTCTTCTATCATGTTACCACTGTAGTTTGCATCATTAATACAATGTCTGATTTCTGTAACCAGGATTAAAAAGATTTATACTAAAAACAAATTGGTACACTTTGGATTTTCTAGAAATCACAGCCTGAGACAGAGGCTTAGAAATATAGCAGGACACAGGATTGAGGAAAAAGAGGTAAATGGAACAATATAGGAAAATACAAAGCAAGATAATTGAATTAAACTGGACACATTGAAAGCTACTAGTGCTGATTCCTTCAGGGCATTATGAGAAGTGGTGTAATGTCATAATTACAGCTCTGGAGTGCAAATGATGGAGAAATGTATTTACTATCTTCAGTCATCAAAGATGAACTGTTATTCCCAGGATCTTAATACCTCACTACATATGGGTTGTGCGTACCTCCGTTCTTTTCCGGTATTTTACATGTTCTATGCCTCTCAAGGTAGAGAGTGTGTTGACGGGAGGGAAATTATAACCACTTGTAGATATGGAACAAAGAAAAAGAAAAAAAATTCTGTCTACTTGTTTAATTGCATAAGGTTGCAGTCTTCTCCTTACTAATCATGACCCATGTCTGTAGGCTGGATCTGGTCAGAAAAGGTCTCATTTCTAAACACATATTCTAGGTATTGATTTTCCCTGAGGGTATCTGGTATTCTCTTTCTGTCAACCCACACCTGTCAGCCTACACACAATAGCTTGTACAGTTCCACATACCAAACCAATGCTGTTAGACAAGATGGTGCCAGTGATCTCATCTGCTCTCTTCTATCAGCTCTAGAACTCTTGAACCCATCATTTGTGTCATCCTGGAACTTCAGTGCTGGTGGCAATGGTGCCAATTCTATCCTTTCTCTGTGTGGAAGTTCTTGACTGTATCTTTTTGCAAGAAACACCAGATTAGTAAAACAGATAGCATATTATGCCACGCAAATCACACTCAAGAATGAATGGCTTATTCTCCCATTTGCTGGTAGCCTTGTTGGAAACGGGCCTCCAGCTGTCAGTCTTCTTAGTGATTTCTGGGTTAAAAGAAAAAAGCTTTGTCCAAAGTTTTGCCTTCTTCCAGGTGCAGTCCACATGCAACAGTTGCATAATGTGAGGGTATGAAGGCCTCCCTCCTTAATTTAACTCAGGTCAACTTAGAAGAGCTGTCTAAGCTCCAGAGTTGTACATAAGCTTTAGTGGAGTCTTTTCATTATAATGCCTTAAACCGCACCTTAACTTATGCTTCTATTTCTTAACTCCTTGCCATCCTGAACACAGGTGTTAGTCCCCAAAGCACCCCCTAGTGAGCATCTTTCTACCAATAGAACCTGACTTGAGACAGATGGAAAGGGCGTCTTCATTCTGAAGGGCAGGAAATATGACTCTTCAGGATACTGCATTTCTCTAAAGAGAAAGTCCCCACTGGCTAGGGGTGAATTGAGTTCTAGTTCTACATCTCTTAGGAAACACTACATAGTGGACTTGTTTCCTATCTCTAGGATTTCTCTGAACATAGGGTTGGGCATACTTCACACGTTTTGTACTTAATTTGGGGTTAGACCCAACGGATTATTGAACTATAAGAAAACTTTTGTTAACATGTTTTTTTTTTCCTTTCTTAAGGCACCAGCTCTTTCATGTAAGTTTATCTGTTTTTCTTCTTCAAATCAACAAAATATATTTACTTACATCTAAGACATTAAAGTAGCTGATTGAGAGGAGCATAATTCATCAAATTATCCTTTATATCTATGTATAACATGCATTACCTTTAAATGTGTGCTATATATTTAATATCTATTAGTAATATAGTTGATTGTGTCTTAACTTTTCACTGAGCTTAAAAACAAAGTCATTTTTCATACTGTTTTCAGTAAGCATACAAAATACAGTATATCTTAAATTATCTTTCAGATTTTCATTATAGTGCATTACTGTTCTTTTGCTTGTATGTTTAATATTACACAGCTTTGTCTTCATTTACCCTTCAGTTACTGAGGTGAAGATTCTGACCTAGAGCATACTAATTACTTGGCTTATTAGCTTCACATTACATCAGTAATGGGGTGATAGTCAGCATAATTACTATGATTTGAAAAATTATGCCTTGTTTTACTATCATGAACTTTGAGATGTTCTCAATATTTTACAACTCTTCTAAGGTTGTTAAACAGAATGTTCATGCTTTAAACTTTTAGGAAAAAAATAAGAATACTTTCTTTTTGAAAATACCCTTTTATTGTTGCAACAATAATCTATAGCAAGGGATAAAAGTAATTTATCTGCTATGCAATATCTTTCATGATTTCAGTTCTTTAAATTTTTAATATTTATTCATTTAATACAATTATTTTCATATTAAATTGAGTGATTTTTAAAAGTTGTAATAAATCAAATGTATTTTAGATAAAACTTCCAAATCTTGAATCTTCATGGCATATGTAATATATCATGAGCATGAACAACCTGTAGCATACCTCTGATTGATATCCAGAGTCAATTTGCTAGATGGCTTGTTTTAATTCCATCAAATAAACCACATATGCCTAAATCTGCACTTTTTTTTTTACCTGAAGAGGATACAGGGTGCAAACAACCATTCTTGTCTTTCAAGGAACACCAATCCATTCTTCCATTTCTTAGTGATTATGAAATCATAAATTACAGGAGAAATGTGTTGAAGACAAATCATTGACTACCCACTCAATGTGTGTAAGGTTCTCATGATGTGTATCAACTTGTTTAAAGACAAAACTGGAAAGTCAGGGATTTAATTTTTCTAATTAAGTATATTTTCTTCCATGCTATTGTTATGCCTGACTCTCAGTAAAGATAGTTATAATATTTGCTTATTAGAACAAGGTCTCGTGAATTTCTACAATGATTCACATGAGTGATCATGCATTTTTATTTTATTGTGATTGTATATAATTAATATGTTGGGTGATAACAAATTTGATGACTTCAACAAAATTAGTTAAATCAAGGGTAAGGAAGAAGGAATCTTGGTTGGATGAAAGAAGAAAATATTCCATATAGGAGAATAAATTACATTGCTAAGGTATAGTAATTTTTTTTAGATATTTATTGTATGTCCATTCTATTCCAGGTATTTTTTAGATATTGGAGGTACAACAGAAAACAAATAAATTAAATCCTTGTCTATATGTAGTTTCATTCTAATTTAAGGATGCAATAAAGCTATAAAAAATAAAGCATTGATATGTAGATACGACCAATAAAGGACACATAAACCTGGAAAAAAGAAGAGTTCTTTATTAAAATAAGATTATTCATGAAGTTCTTACTATGAAGCAATTAGTGATTAATAAATTACAACAACATTTAATAACTTAAAACAATAAACATTTGCTGTTTTTCACATGATTTTTGTGCTAGCCATTTTGTTCTTCCATTCTGGGTTACACTTGTCATGTCCTCGTTGGACTCACTTATGCATCTATACTCAAGGGTCAGTTGATTTGGCTGGTTAATCTGAGAAAACCTCCCTCACACATCTGGCAGTTTTCAGGTTATTGACTTGGATGAAAAAAATGACTGGAATATTCATATCTATATCTATATTGATATAGATATTTTCATCATCATCGTTATCATCTGGAAGACTAACTTGGGACTATTCATTTGGCCACTTGGTAGACTTAAAAAATGAGAGTTAATACATGTGAGGACCTTGAATCACAGGCCTAGAACTGGCACATCATGATTTCTACTTTATTCTATGGTTCAATCAAATCATAATACTAACTCAGATTCAAGGGAAGAAGAAATAGGTTCTTCTTCTGCAATGGACTGTAGCTAAGAGGTGTGGACCTAGTCAAGGAAGAATTCCGGGTCATGCCAATGTTTGTAACATCACTGTGACACTGAAGGATTAGGAATGCAATCTGATGCTAAGAATTCTGGCTAACAAACTGAAAAAGTAAAATGAATGGGTTACTAAATTCTTAGGGAATCCAACATATTCCTCAAAGCAAATATGAAAATAATTATTATGAGAGATAGATCTTAGACACCATGTTTAGAAGCTTTAAAACAATATCAAAGATAAAAGTTTTTGGAGTTTTTTTCATGTTTATTTAGGAAAAATGTAGTGAATCCATACCATAAGTCAAGAATTCTACTATGCATCAGGGATGTAGAGATGGGCAGAACAGTGCTTTAATGCAGCAAGATTTTTATTTGACTAATCACTATTGTCTGTTATCACTCTTATTTTACTCAATGGTTACATAGATCTAATTTTCCTCTTTGCAAATTTTTGCAGATTTAATGCAATGAGAGAGACAGAAAATAAAAAATAAAAATGTGTTAAGTGCCATAAAATGAGAGAGATAGTACACAGAAGCACATCCAATTAATCTATTGAGGAGGGTCTAGGGAAACATTCAAGAAAGTGAGAGACTGGATCTAGGGCTGGAGAGAGGCTGGCCAAACAGAACTATGGGGAAAGGATTTCAGTGTGCCAGAGCCACTAAAAGCGTATAGTGTAGTAGTACATCTTGGAATGTTTAACAAAGTGGCAGAAGGATTAGCATACACACCTGCATATTTATCTTTAAACAAATACTACCAAGGCAGTGATTTTAGGGCATCAGCTAAATATTAAAAATTTTGCTTATATGGAATTTTTACGTTGGCATGTCATTATACCTTGTATTAGTTATAGCCATCCTGGTCGTTACAGAGAAATTAGCAAATAGCAGGCTTGGGGGAACAGGCAATGGTTACTATGGAAACGTGGGTAAACATGGTCACAGGATGCTTACTGTGTGGTCTGCAACAAAAGCCCTAAATTTTGTGCTAAAATTGCAGACAAGGGTGAAACAGGGTAGGAGGTTGAGAAGAAATATGAAAAGACTTTTTGATCCAATGAAACCACATTAGGATATGGAAAGTATTTCTATAACAATATTTCTAGCTTTTACTGTGATGTTCAGCCAACTCTAAAAGCTGATTCTTTAAATTTCAAAAGCAGCTGAGTTCCACATGAGTGATTAAAGAATGAGGATATTCTGGCATTAAAATGTTAGTTCAAAATATAAGTAAGCGGTGCTAGATTAGCAGTACAATAAATTCCATTCCTATTAACATTTTAAACTGTATTCAGGTGGACCAGGGTAATCTTAAACCATAGGGTGAAAAGCTGTCTCTGAATTTGTTCTTTTTGGAAGCCATGGCATGACTTTATGTCAGTGTTTCATTCACAGAGGGTGATTCAAACATAAAAATAATGCAGCCATACATTATTAAAAATGAAATAACACACCGTGAATGCCTAAAATATTGCAAGTTTAATGGCTAAGAATATTTAAAAATCTCTATTTCTTGAAACTTTTATCTCTGGGGATTATATTTACTTCCAAAATCATAGAGGGCCTAAAATATTCTTGGGAAAAATTACTTCAGAATTGTGAGCCTTTTCCTTCTCGGTTTAGATCTTAAAAGAAAATACAGAGGATGATGAGGGAGGATGAGTGGTGGAGGGCAAGACAATTGACTGAAAGGAAATAGATATGCACTCAGGGTTCTATTCTTGGATATGGTGAAGAAAAAGGCAGAATGTTTGTTGCTAGATCAGTACAGGTATTTGGGAATATAATTTGTTCCAATTCAATCCCAAGTAATTCCCTTTCCCTCTCCTCCACCCCAATCCTCACTGTTCCCATTCCTCTATTCTACTAACGTATCTTCTATTTATTTGTAGTTTTTTTAAACTAGTACATCATATACATAAACAGAGGGACAAGTCCACACAGATACAGGCACCTAATACTTAAAATAGGTGAGAAAACATATATTGGAAAATGACAGGCTTTTTAACAAATGGTGCTGGGGAAACTGGATAGCTATATGTAGAAGAATGAGATTTGACTCCTCTCCCCCGCCCTGCATAAAAGATGACTCAAAATAGATCAAAGAATTTAGACCAGTTAGGTTGTATTGCTATGCTGATTTCGGTACTGGGAGGAGCCTTCCTTGACACTGCAGCAGCAAGTAGACCCTCCCCCACCAACCCCGCTTCAAATCAGGATTCTTGCAATCAAGTCAAAGATTTCAGACAGATTGCTCAGAGTAATAGGCATGCTTATTGAAGAGATAGAAAAAAGGAAAGGGGAAACTCTCAAGGAAGAGAGTGGCTCTCCTCAGGGAGGAGAGGGGAAAATGTGCCTCTCCAGCACTCCAGTTTTATTGGAACTCCCAGAGAAGTTTCCAAACAGTTCCACCCAGCTTCACCTCTTCTTGACTTTTGACTAATGGGAGGCTAACTTCAGACTTTCAAGTTCCCATCCATGACAACTCTAGGTCACTTTGCCCCTTGCTGACCAGTTATAACTGTATTCTTAACCATAAACTGTTAAAGATTTTATGGTTAGGAGGAATTAGCCTTACTTCCCTGAGTTTGGGGATCTCGTCTGTGAAAAGACATACAGAAGTCTGCCCCTCTAGGGAATCTTTGGTTCCTTTTACTAACATTATGTTGAACTTGCATTTCTCCTGCAGATGACAGGTACTTTACTGAGGAATTTGATGTATCCTGTCCACTTAAGACAGGCAGGGCAGCAGATAAATTGTATTTTGGAAAAGAAAAGCAGGTAGAGGTTAGCACAATGCGCCCGTTCATAGAATTCTTCCTTTAACCTGGTGTTGTCACCATTTGCAACTGTCTCCTATAGATTGCATCAAGATGTTTGGTTAGTTTTCCAAGCTCAAACTGCATATAAATGTCAGTATTGATCGTCAAATTAAGTCAGTGTAGCCCTAGAGCACATATCCTACTCCATATTCCAGAAAAAAGCTATGTGCAGATGTCTGCAAAACACTAATGTTTAAGTATCTGAGATAGAAAAGATGTGTAGTGACTTGTGACATTGAGGATATAATACCATAACCAATGTGAAGGGCAAGTACCATGTGCCCAACATAAATGATTTTCTGATAAATCTAATTTAACCAAGAACGTCATGATTTAAGCAGTATTGGACAAATGACCTGTTTCTCATATTCTCTAGAGTTTTCTTTATACTATGGTTTTTTATGGGAGCTGCGGATAAAGAAGTAAGATTGTATTATAGAGTAAAATTCAGTAGAAGTGTAATACTGCTCATTAAGGCAACTAGGAGTTTCAGAAATGAGCAAAAATTGACTGCATTGGAATTTTACTATGAAAAGTAAGTCTCATTTCCTATTTTTTTTTAATTAAGTCATCACATCTTGTGTTTGTCTATAATGCACGGGGACCCAGGTTCAAACCCCAGGACCACATACACATCTAAATGTTGGAGAAACAAAAGCCAGATGAAAAAATAAATAAAAATTGATTCTCTCTTTGTCTCTCTCTTCCCCTCTCTCTCTCTATATATATTTTTTTTAAACAAAATGATGTACCCAAAATTCACCCTACAGAGATTATTTTAGTCAAAAATTTATAAAGGTCAAAAATTTATATAGTCATCAGATATTCCCTAATTTGTCCATTTCTAATATTGTCTTTTGATTCTGTCTGTTGCATAACTTTATATTGCATCTATTTTATAAGAGATATGAAACCTAATACTAAATAAATATCCCCCCACCAATCTTGGAAAATTCATTCTAAGCTATCATGCCTGTCAAAGTAGTTGGCAGGTGTTACATAAATATTCAGATACCTAGAATCTATGAATATTTATGTGTTAAAGTTGCATTTATTTTTACATACCTTGTAAATAAATAGGCAAAGACCTGTAAAAGAGAACAATTTAATAGTGTCAGGTGGCCTATAAATAAATTCATCTGTGTGTGTGATGCGGGTTCTAAATTAATTCAAAGTTGAATACTGAATGTGTTTTTATCATGAAAAAATGCATAATCAAATAAGTTTTAGAAAATCTCAATTTAATAGTTAACCTGGCAACCTGAACATCAATGAATGTTTTAAAATTGATCTCCCTAAATATGAAATTATCATTTGCAACTGTGTGAATAATTAGACAAAAATAAATGATTTGGTTTTTGTTTCCTTTATACATAAAATCAAATAGTACTTGGGCAGATATGTGTATAACTGAAGACTAGGAGGCAAGAAATTCTCTGGGAATAATACTTGTATTCCTAAGAATGTTAAGCACTGTCTCTATGCTCACTCTTCCCACATAAACTGACAGAATGATATATTATCTTAGCAGTTCATTTGGGTAGAAGATGCCCAATTCTCTAATAGGATCTCTGTGTGAAATAATTAATATTGCTCAGAAACTAAAATACTTTTTAATAAGAAAACTTAAATTCATTGTTTGCTGTTAGGGTCTTTGATATTCCCAGTAGAATAGTGCGTGAGATCTTCAGATTTCTAATTTAAAAGAAGACAAAGATGAATCGAAACTGAATTCAGTAACCTAGGAAACTTTTATTTTCCTTATTAAGTGAAAGTGCCAAGTAGGAAATCAGCTGTGTAGCTCTTCAAATTTTACTCAAAGGTGTATGTTTCCAAGGAAGATTCCTATTGGCCCTAAGAAAATATGGTCCTGTAAACTCAACTTAAGTTTTATCTGCTACCAGTCCATCCGAAATCAAACCACTCACATTGTACAGCTGAGTTTTGGGCAGAAGTAGTAATAGGGAGCAACAGGATCAATTGGTTTGATATGATAATATACATGTTTTTAAGGAAGTTCTTTCCTTGATATCTTTTGTCTTACGGTAGCTAGTCTACAAACTCTTTCAGCTGTTCTTAGATGTTGCAGAAAGTGTTTCCTATCTTGGTGTCAACAGCAAATTTTTCAAAGTAATAGTATTATAGACAGGTTATATGAAAAGATAGCTACGATCATTTATTGGACATGATGTTCCACCAGAAATTTCTAACAGTGCAGAAACACTTTGTAATTTCTGATACTTTAAGACAATGTCCCCTAATTTGGGTGAAAACTGACATTAAAGTTCTTTCTGCACCTGTGAGTGACCTAAATTGCATGTAATACTTTTGAATTTTAATATTTATTCTTCTGGGAAAATGATCCACACACATTGTATCAGGGTAGATGCAGTCAAAATATTAAGAAAAACTAAGATATTATCCAAACTCTGTGAGCATATTTATTTATTTGCTTATTTTTGGTACTGGAGATTTAGGCCATGGCTGCTCTACCACTGAGCCACACGTCCATCCCTCTTTTAATTGTTTATTATTGTTCTCACTGAGTTGCTTAAGCCCTAGCTAAGTTGTTGAGGTTGGTTGAACTTGGAATCCTCCCGTCTCAGCCTCCCCAGCCGCTGGGATTGCAGGCATGCACCACCATGCCTGGCCTGTAAGCACATTTTAGAATTTAATTTGAAGTCTATGGATATACTCTTCACACTCAAGCCAGGGCATTTTATTGTCTAGTTTCTTTCACATAGTTTGAATTTGAATTAACAGGAATTCACTTCAGATTAATTCAGGAGATATGATATTGTGCTTAAACAAGTAGAATGACTTCTTAAAACATTTGTCTTTATGTTTACAGAGAAATTCTTAACAGAAAGTAAAGAAATCATCTTTCGTATTTTTAGTGCTTAACTTTTATTGTAAAAACCCATTTTATAAATGGTGATGAGGTATCTTGCTTAACTATTTTATGCATTATATTGCCCAGCTAGTGCCACGTTGCTTCTGAAGGAAATGGAAGTTTATGAAATAAACTTAAATTGAACTTTCTGAAGAGTCTGTCTGTTCATTGGGAACTGTTTATTCCCCATGACTTAAATGGTGTTCTTATGGACAATAAACCACAGTATGTGAAAAGTTTTCCTGAAATGTTTGAGAGGGTCATCGAAACCACAGAAGAGAAAAATGCATTAACTTAAGAAAATGCTTGGTTTGGTCCTTGAAAAATCTGTGACTTTTAAAAGTACACATTTCACTTTTAAGAGCTCAGAGTCATAGACGCTGTCCTTTGATAGATCCTAGCACAACGCTTTATTGCATGTAGTATTTACTTTCATTTGTAGCAATAGAAGAGTCAGGACAAGCTCTCAAGGATTCCTGTGCCATAACTCCATGTCCTATTCATTCCAGTTCGTAAGATCACAACGAAGTATTTACTCTTCCCCCAAAATGGTGCACATTTATAATAAACACAAAATTGTGAACATTGCCTATTAGGTAGTAATTATGGATTACATTCCAAAATGTATTTTGAATGTTGAAAAATATTTTTTCACATGTAGAACATTTTAAATTTATCTCAATGGTCTATAAGAAGTACAGATTAATGTAGTAATATTTTAACTGTATTCTTAGTAATTTTTGCAGCATATGAATTGCTAAAATGTCTTATAGAAATTAAGCTGTTTTATATAAACTGAGATAACAAAATTTACAGTAAGCAATTTCTTGATGATAGAGGTATGTTCTGAAAAACCCATCCTTAGATGATTTCATTGTTGGCAAATATCACAGAGAATGCTTATACAAACAGATGGGCATAGGTCAATCACTCACCATGGCCTCTGAATGCAATCAAGAAATGTGATACGCGTCAGGCTGCTGTTAGCATGACATGTATGCTGATGTAGAGTAAACGTTTTTATAAGTAGAAGGCATTCACTGCGCAATAATGATAAATATGTAGAAAATACATAAACCAGCTATATTGCCTTTTATTTTATTGTTAAGCATTGTGCATTCTATATAATTGTATATGCTATAATTTTATGGGACTAGCAGTGCTGTAGGTTTGTTTTGACCAGCATCATCACAAACATTAGTAATGTGTTGCGCTACAACATTATGACAACTCTTACATCACTAGATGACAGGAATATTTCAGATCCATTTTAATCTTATGGGGCAACAGTCAAATATGTGGACTTTCATTGTGTGGCATATGAGAGTATGTATGACATAGTATACCTAGTATAACAATGTAGCAGACGGTATACGTAGTATATATTAGTTATGCACTTATATCTTATTTAAGTTACACATTTTGATATTCAGCATTGTCTAACTTTCTAATAAGATATCTTTGTTACTGAGCACTTGTTATCGTTTATTAGAATCAGGTATCTTTTTTAAGAGAGAGGGACAGTGAGAGAGAGAGAAAGAGAGAATCAATTTTATTTAGTTTCTTATGTGGCCTTTGTTGCTCCAGCACTTCATAGTGTATGTGGTGCTGTATGTGGGGTTTGAATCTGTGTCCTTGCACATGCCAGGCAAGTTCTCCAACCACTGAGCCACAGATCCACCCTCAGAATCAGTTACCTTTTGGACCATATTTGTGAAATCTAAGTTGCACTCTAATTTAACTTGAAAACAAAAATCCAAATTGAAAAATAAAAGTATTTTCACCTCCTTTTTCTTGTTGGTATTGGATGCAAAAAGTGATGATAGAATTATAAATATGAGCACAAAATATTTGGCAGAGCCCAGGGTCTCTTCTAATTTGTCCTGATGAAAAACAAAATTATAAAACAGTTAGGAAGATTTAGACTTTAACTTAGAGTGGTTCTAAAAATGAATTTTAAATTTAAATTGCTCCACAAGACCATCATTAACAGTGAAAAATTTGAATACAATGAGTTGGTAAGAAGGAATACCCCATGGTATTGAAAGTTGCAATGGTTAAATTTATATAATTGTATATGCTATACTTTTATGGGACTGGACTATATCGGAATATTATTTTAGAGACCAAGATGTGAAGTTTATCTGAGTGGTCAATTGAACTTGATATGGTATTGAGAAAACTGATCTATGGTAAAAAAAAAAAAAGATAAGAAACAAATATATATTGGGGTGGTAACTCAGTGATAGAATACTTATCTTGTTTACAGGAGGCCCAGGGTTTCACCCCCAGCAGTGCAATAAATAAATAAGAAACAAATATGTATTCTGCATAAATGTTGTTTTATTTTTATTTTAGAAAAGGCATGATAATTTACACTTAAATGTGCATTAACAATCTCTTTGAGACCTAAGTCATTATTTTTTATCAAAATTCAGTGATTAAACATTGAATAATAAATGTGGTAGACAGAATGAATAGAGAAGGAATGAAATGTATATCTATAGCCTTAGTTTCTTAATATTTTTGTTTGTTTGTTTTGGTATTGGGGATTGAACCCAAGTTCACTGAACCATTGAAGTACATCCCCAACCCTTTTGATTTTTTTCTTTTTTTTAATTTTGAGGCAGGTTCTTGTTTAGTTGCTTAAGGCCTCACTAGGTTGCTGAGGCTAGCCTCAAACTTGCAATCTTCCAGCCTCACCATCCCAAGTCTCTGGGATTATAGATGTGTGTCACTGTGCTTGGCTTCAGTAGCCTTAGTTTTTAGATAGATAACATCTACCTCTGAGTGTTAATAACCAACATTTCTTCTCACCATCAGAGGTTGAGAAGAGATATATAAAGTTGGTCACATGCAAAAAAATTATATATATATATATACATATATATATATACATATATCTTTTGCTGAGAATATTACTGGTATTTTGGAAGATAAACTTACTGAATACATGAAAGTAGCCTCCTTTACTAACAGTTCAAAATCTAGAAAATAAGGTCCTAGATTTCCTTGTTAATCTTAACTTCACTAAGTCCACACACTAACGTACTATTAAAATTTTAATGTGTTGGATTGTCATTTCAGATTTCATATATATTTCATATTAAGTACAACAATGATGATAACAAAAGTGAAATTTAAATGTTAAAACTTACAATCCAAGGTGATAGCTTGTTTGTACATTCAAAATCCTTAAATCAAATTTATCATTATATATCATGAAAATATATCATTATATTCTTTGGGAACATAAATGTACCAATTCAAAGGGGATAGTACTGATAAAGATGACTTAGGGATCAAGGTAATGCAAAAAAAAAATTAAACTTAAGAAAAAGCAGTGAGGGGTTGGTGATTTAGCTCAGTGGCAGAGTGCTGGCCTAGCATGCGCAAGGCCCGAGTTTGGTCCTCATCCCTGGAAAAAAAAAAAAAAAGAGAAGGCAGTGAAATCCATTACTGAATTCATAGTCTTCACTGCAAAAATAAGTGAAACTAATTTAAGTGTCAAATCTCTGTTGTTAGGCTTTCATGAGTTTTAAATTTGATAAAGTAAAAAGTATTATCTGTATTTGTATCTGATAAACTGCCATGAGTACATTTTGATCTTTCTAAAATTTCAGCTTTGATAGCATATTGAGTTTTGAAATGTTTGCTAAAAGTTTAAAAGTGCATGTAAATACAAAATACCTAGAAATTCTTAAACAATGCATTCATTACATTTTGTAATTTGAGAAAGGTATTATATAGATAATAATAATATTAAAAATATAGATCGTCTAAACTCCACTAATTTGGGATTTCTCAAACTTCCAGGTGGTATCTTTTGCTTGCTTGATTTTTTTTTCAAGGAAATGCTTTCCTAAAGTAAAGTATTATAATAAAATGAACTTAGTTAAAGGAAATGCCAAGTTATAAATGACTTAAAACTTTGAAACTACCAAAGACAACTTGTGGAAAGACCAGGAAGTGTAGTCACTGGGAAACTTGATGTAAGAGAAATTGGATTGCCTTTTGGGTTAACTCATAAAATAATTCTGTGATAAAAACCATCCAAAGTCTTGTTAAAAGGTAAAGAGTATTTGAGTTGGAATGCAGAGGAAATTCATATTATATAAATAGCAGAATGATCACAAATACAAAACACAAAAACATGATTCAGAGAGGACATTTTGAGAGTAATTCTTTGACTTGGATGTAAATTGTGAAAAAAAGAAAGTCACTTAAGTAGCCTGGCAAGAAATGATCTTGTTTAAAAGATGAACCAATGAGGGCAAGTCTCTCTTACATTGCTTTGCTTTGTAGACTAACTCTATTCTCCTCTCCTTATTCTTTATCCTTTCTGTGTTTATTGACATGTATACTGTGATAATACTCTGATAATTTTAATTTCAACATTTCAATGCTATTGCATCATACCTACTCCCATCCAAAATCTTGAGAAAGAAAACTGAGCAATGCATCACTTTGAACCAGGCATGCAGAGGTCACAGAATGCTCATCAGATTGGAGAATCATTGCTTAGAATCAGTTATTTACTGTTGATCCAAATAGCTTAGGGCAGTGGTTGGTACAGAGTTACAGGCACTGGGCAGCAAGAGAAACAAGGGACATATTACTAAGAGTTGATAAGGTCGTGGCAGACAAAGGTTAACATTTCCAGTTCAGTTCCTACTTGAACCCTGTTTGAGGGGAGTGTGCCTGAGCTAAAATCAAGTCTGTCTGATCTGAAGGACAAGAATAACCTACGTATATCTGAATAATAATCTTCCTTTGTCTCATGGCATCAGGACTTTACGTCTTAAAACTCATTTTTTCTAGCCAGGCACTGTGTGGTGCACCGCAATAAATCCCAGTGGCTCAGGAGCCTGAGGCAGGAGGATCAGAAGTTCAAGGCTAGCCTCAGCAACTTCATGAGGCCTAAAAACAAATAGATGAGACTCTGTTCAAAACAAAAAATAAAAAGGGCTGGGATGTAGCTCAGTGGTTAATTGCCTCTGAGTTAAATCCCCAGTAAACACCCTCCAACAAACAAACAAAAACAACAAAAAATAAATAAAACCTGATTATTTTCCCACACAGGCTTCATACTCTCCCTACAAACCTCCGATTATGTGTGTTTTCATAGATCAGTGTGTGCTTCTGGCAAAAAATACACTGAATAGAGAACATGCACGTCTTGTTCACTAGGCAATTATATAATTTTATAAATTAATAAATAGACATAGTACTGATGAAGCAGCCTCTTATCATGTTTGTTATTTTGAATCAAAGTTACCAGTACCTGTAAACTTTGAGAGCTGACAAATTCAAGTCTCCGAACATGCAAAATTCCGTGCCAGGTACAGCATTAAGACAGACTCAGGAAGATAAATGCCATTTGGAGAGACCTTTTGAGAGTCGGTGAGCAAATTGTGCTTCCCCAGCTAAGAAACTTTCTCTCACAGGCTACTGATCGCTTTTTTCCAACAGACACGAACACTTATCAATGCATACAAAAGCTCTCACTGTAGGAATCTGATCTTTAATTTGGGAAATTAAATTTCAGAGAGCTTTAATTTAGGGGAGATTTTCATATATAGATTCATTTTCAAGCCATGAAGGAATAAATTCAGCTCTTTCAAGATCACATATTATCACTTTTATGAAAAACATAAACTGACTTGACAGCAGCTTTTATTTTATGATACTGTGCTATCACTTGGGTGACTTTCTTACTAATTATTGCACTAATTATTTCTAAGAATATAATATTTATTATAATATTGTTGGCCATTTTCTGAACTAAAACTGTTTTATTTGCATCTTTTATACAATAATATTAGAAAAAAGGAAGTTTGAACAGTTAATACTAATTTGAATCATATGAAATAGGCAGTTTTTTAATTTTTATGACTTAAAAATGACAACTTCATTAGGTTCGACCCAATGGTTCCAAAATGCATTATATTTTAAAATATGCTATTTTGCAGGTGCTCCCACTCGATTACATTATGCAGAAATGTAGGATTAATTTTTTGCTTTTTACTATTTTCTTTGAAGGAGTTTTCCACAATTTCAACCACATAAACAACTTAATGATGTTAAAACTGAAGGCAGATTTAGTTCCAAGTTATGACTTTACAAGTTAATGTCTACATGACCTTAAAGAATTTCTCCCATTTATTTTCTCACCACAAAATCAGAAGAGGACACTATGAATTTCATAGTTATTACAATGTTCACATAATTGTTAAATAAGCTATTTAATGATATTCAAACTTTAACAAATATTAGCTATGCTTAGTTATTGTTTCTAATAAGTAGAAATTACTATTTCTATCATTAGTTGGTTATACAGTATCTTATCTTCTAAAATAAAAAAGTAATAATTATCTAGGCAGAAAGATTCAACTACATTGTGCATCCTTAAGTTCAGAACTATATAATCTCATTTAATTCATATTGTATGCAGATAGTTCCAAGTAAAAGTGATAATCAACTGAATGTGTGTGTTCAGAATCTAAGCAACTTGGTCAAGCTAATGTAACTCATCAGTATTGAGACCTGCATTGTGAAAATTACTGTTTTAAATGGTACGGCCACGAAATAGGTGTTCTAAGGATAAGTAATAACAGAGATAAAAAAAAATAACTTTCCTAGGGAGTGTTCAAATTTTAATGAGTATTCAGTTTTTTCAAACAAGAACCTGCATAGAATTGAAACAAAAGGAGACAGGGCAGGGACTCGGGCCTTCAGTTAACTGAAATATTGACCAATCTGTCACTGCACAATTGATGTAAAATAAGAACTTCCTTTTCAGCGTAGTCAACCCATAGTACAATGAGAAATAACACATTGCTATTTTAATACATTCATTTTAGTATTCTCTATCATTAAGCAGCAACTGATAACTAAAATGCCAAACAATTGCTCTGTATTTTTGCAATAGAAAAATAAGAATAAATCAATAATCAATAATGTAGTAAAGACATTTACTTCCAGATTTTACAGAAATAAAAATGAAAATCTCAAGAAGAAAATCTTGCACTAAAAAAATTCACTTCAGTAGGTAATCATGAAGCAAATATTTGCAAAATGCTGTTTCAGTATCCTATTAATATCAAGCCATTTGTGGTACAGGTGACTTTCACATATTGCTACAACCTGGGCACCTACGGAAGTGAAAGTTGAGTTCCATGTTTGGCTGTTAGGGAGCTTCAGCTCTGACTGAGCTGTTCTTCAGAGCAACACCACCTCTAAGTCTGTAGAGGCGTCTCTCAGCTTGCCTGATGGCTTCTGCCTTCCATCCTGCAAGACCTTTTGATGATATAGCCAGGGGTGGATCTCTGATGAACAGAACTTTCCCCAAAATAGATCATGAATATCAGGGGAGGATAACAGCCCAGAAATAGGAAGAATGTTATTTGTATTAAATGGAGCTTTAAGTATTTTAGAAGTATTGAATTCAGTGGACTGCCTGCAGGAATTTTCTAACAAGAGCACTTTTTAAGTAGTGAAAGTTTTTCTATGTTCTTTAAGGTAATAACCATCCACTTTTTTTCTGTCTCTCTGTCTTTCTCATTACCCACTTCCACCTATCTGTGCTTATGCGCGCGCACACACACACACACACACACACAATCACATCTCCCACTCTCTATCTTGATATCTATTTTATATATTCTTTGTTTGTTTTTATTTTTCGAATATAGTCTTACATATTGGAGGGACTCTTTGTTACACACTCATGAACATATGGATATTGACAAAGTAAGTTAAGGCTGATCCTAGTCCATAGTCTCATCCCTTTGACTGCTCCCTGTCCTTTCGTTTACCCTATTTTACCCCCATGTTAGTTGAGCTTCTCATGGAAGTCGAGGGTTCCCCACTGCATTAATAACCCCTCATCCCTTCCCCCAGCTGCACTGATAACCATCCTACTCCCTCCCTCCCCTCCCTGCCCCCTTGCATCATAGTATGGTTACCCCTGCTTATGTAAAAATTCATCCATATTAAAGTTATTACTTAGCTTAGCTAACTTTCAATTTGTCTTAGATTATATTTTAGCTTCCACATACAAGAGGAAACATTCAGCCCTTGAGTCTCTTAGTTTGGGATATTTCACGCAGCATTTTTTCCATCTCGATCCATTTGGCTAAAATTTTGTGATAGCATTCTCTCTAATAGCAGAGTAGTGTATATAAATATATACTCTCTCTAATAGCAGAGTAATATATATATATATATATGTATATATACATATATATATATATATGTATATATATCACAGTTTTTGAACCTACTCATCCAGTCCAGTGAGGGGCATCTGGGTTGGTTCCATAGTTTAGCTATAGTAAATTGAGCTGCTGTAAACACTGATGTAGCTGTGTCTCTGTAGTATGCAGATTCTTGCTCTCTTGGGAAAATACCCAGAAGTGGGATGGGTGGTTCCAGCCCTAGCTTTTTGAGGAGTCTCCACACCGCTTTCCAGAGTGGCTTTACAAGCTTGGAGTCCCACTAACAGTGTGATAGTATTTTAAATATTCTTAAATAAATCAAAAACAAAAAGGAAAAACTTCTTGAAATTGTTGTTCTGACAGTTAATAAGGAATACTTTTTCCTTATTTTTAACTACATGCAGGTTCATCTTATTGTATAATAACTGGCAATTGTTTGTAGTGTTTTATTCATTCATTTACAAGGCCTTAGAGAAATTTGAAGCAGATTGAAGAGTTCTTCAGAGAAATATTCTTATGTTTACATTTAACCATCTATCATACCTTAATGAACTTTGGAGGCATTTCTTTCATCCTAAATTTTTTTCTCCAACACTTAGTTGTGTTACGTGGTGCTGGAGTTTGAACCCAGGTCCTTGCGTGCGTCAGGTAAGTGCTCCAAATGCTGAACCACTGCTTCAGCCACTTTTCATGAATTTTTGAGAATGAATCTTACTGAAAACAGGTCTGTTTCTCTGTTTGGCCTCTATATTTCATGCTGGATTATCATGCAATGTCAGTGAGTATTGACCTTATCCTCTGTAACATGCTTAACTTTTCTTTCTTTGTAACTAAATGTGTAATGATTCATAGATAACCACTAGAAGAAACCTTCTGATTGATATGCTAACTGAGGGCAATAACAGTTTCTTTTAGCAAAGCAATAAAGTAAAAATTGAGATCCCCTTAAATATTACCTAACCCTACCTAGTCTCCTCATACTTAACAAGTGAGCTTGATCATCCCCTCATCCCCTTTGCTTTTTCTCTTTCTTTCTCTCACACAGAGGTCTAATTTTGCCAACCTCTGTATTTTGTTTTCATACCAAGTAACTGTTATAGCATAACCAGATTCCATAGTAAATCAAGAAGATTGTCATTTCTTGCATTAACCTTGTTCTTCATTTGTGGCAAGGTAATTTTCCACAGCATGCTTTGGTTTTCTCATGATAGGAGGAAAAAAAAAGAAAATCAACTCTTCACAGAACACTGGTGATCTTATCTTATGTCTTACTCTCCTTCTGTCACTAAGGAATATTTAGGAGAATTTATTTGTAATGAGAATAATAAAAAAAATATTGACAAAAATCAGGTCTAATGATGAATATTTGAGATGAGGAAATTCCAGGCATTTTTTCCTTGTACTGTCTGTTTGTACCTTAGATGAACTGAAAACTCCTACTACCATCCTGTATTAAGGCAGAGATTGATCTGTATACAAATGTATTTAGCAATGTGTAAATAACATATATGAAAGTAACATTTTCTTAACCCCAAAAATGAATTTCTCCAGAATTTTCAATTCAGCTCAAGAATAAAAAATGGAATCCTATTGTCCCTAAACAAATCCATTGGACAAATCAGGAATCATTTTTACATGGATATAATAAATTTATTTGGGCCTTGTTCAATTTGAATGATATCTCTTCCCTTCTTTCTCACCAGAGGCAGTGACAAATACTGAATATTTTGTGTGGTAGGATCACTTACATAGTTTACCTCAGTGCCTGACTAGGGTACAGAAATTTTCATTATAATCAAGTACTACTTGACTCTATTTATTTTCTTAGAAATTGCCTAAGTAAACTAAGTCCCCTAGATAGAACAATCTTGGACTCTTGTTTTTGACTTGTGCCACTATTCCAAATTGTCTTCTTTCAACCCCAGAAGCACAAAGTATTTCTGTAGGTTTTGCATGTAGAAAACTTCAGCTGATAATCAAGACTAGTTTCTGTATTCACACACTGTCTCTTACGTTCTTGGCAGCCTTCTGCATTGCAACTACCTTGGAGGAGAAAGGAAAAAACATACTATTTTTATTCTTTCTTTATCCCAGTTCTTCAAATTCTCCTTTCATTTCTCCAAGCTCTTGTTATCTGCTTTTGAATCAAGTCTCCCAACAGGAAGTTAAGAGGAATGGGGAGAGAGGATTTTAGAACAAACCTTTTGCACATACAGTGGTCTCAAATTCTTTTGTCCCTACTTTGCTAGATCTCTAGTGAATCTAGGGATTTATCGCCTTATGTCTTCATCCTGGGCTGTCTGTGCATGCAGTATGTGTGTGTGTGCGTGTGTGTGTGTAGGGGGAGGGTGGACCCCAGGGGATTATGAAGTACAAGTCTTTGTCCTTCTCATTGCATACCTCAAGTTACTGCTACAGGAAAACATTTTGTATCTTACCTTTTTATAAAAATATTATACTATGGTAATAAATATGCTCTGGTGGCTCCCCTAAAAGCAAAACATGTCATTGATATTTCAGTTCTAGACCACCTATAATTACTAGTGCAAGGTGCACTGTGTTCAGTATTTTTTTTTAGATGATTATTTATGGTACTAGTCAAAAAATGGTTTCCATAGCAACCTTGTCTGCAGATAGTTTTGGAATAGCCTTTACAGTTTCTGAATCATGAGTATATTTCATCCACTTGGAAGAAGGAAGTAAAACAGGTTTCACAGTTAATTTATTTAATATCACAAAGGACTGATTCTCTGTTAGCTACCTTTTACATGAACAAAATATCACAAAAAAAAAATAATGCTTTGAATTTGTAAGGGAGAGGGAGAGGTGGTGGAGCGAGAGATATTGAGAATCTTCCCACTTCTTCCAAAAGATAACAACTGCTTTCTAATGAGGAATTAAACATTGTCTATTTCCTTAAGAAGCATATTATAGTTGCTTGAAGTGCATTTCATAAAAGATTGTCATGCCTTGACTAAGGATTCCTAGAATGATTATTTGGTATGTATAGGAGATTTACATAGTGTTTTCTTTGTTTAATCATTTATTAAGCATCTTCTAATAAAATACCCTCTGGGGAATATGGAAGTACAAAATGAGAGTGACAATGTAATTCTGTAATGACAAAACATCTAGGAGTAGAGTAGACAGTTAATGACAACGTAAGATGACATGATGTTTGCTGGCAAGGTAGGAGCCAGAAGTGAACACAGAGGAGGTGTGTTAACTAGTATGTGTGAGAAAGCTTCTAGGAAGGACAATAACACAGCTTGAGTGTTTAAGGATGAGTAAGAAAATTTCATTGATTAGAAATGGGCTGAGAGAGATTCAAGAAGAAGGAGTAGAATGAGATATGATAGATATGATGGGATATTAAGAGACAAGATATGATAGATAAGAAAAACATGTAAAAATAAATGTAGAATTGATTTGTATTAATATGATATGATGTTTCAATAAATAAGTAGGTAAGAAAGAAACTTTAAGTCAAATTTTGAGTAGGTATAGATAAGAAAATATTGGTGTGTGATAATTATACAAATAAATACCATGGTAGGTTTTTGAATTGCTGCTATTAATATGGATCTAGTGACACAGTTTAAGCAAATCCAGGGGGAATCTTCCAGGTTCAATAAAAACTTTTTATGAAGCTATGTTTAGACTAGCACAATAATATTGATGGCAATAGTTAAATCCTTTAGAGATAAAATCATAAAAAGATAGAAACATTGCTCGATCTCTCTGTGCACCCACAAAGTTCTGAGCTGAACTCATAATGCCTTTTCCCTCTATTAATACAGGCCAAATTTTGCCAGGGGAGTGTTCCCTTCAATAAGAGATAACTACTGTCCCTCTAATAAATGTCAAGGGAAGGTAACAAAAAAATACTGAAGTTTATTCTAAAAAAGTTATGCAAGTGTGTGTTCTCTGCCATAATTTCATTAAGAATGTAAAAATACAAGATATAAAACACTAAGTAAATAGATAAGAACTTATAAAACAGCTCTGGCTGTACTATGACCTGAGGGACAAGTCCTTATCATTAATAGTCACTACAAGCGCTCTGGTGCCAATTTGAGCCATTGGAACTGTCGCTGTAAAGGAAAACCTTGTAAATAGCGAATATCTCAATATTTGAATTTTATTGAAAGGAGCTGGTAATTTTCCTTGTTATTTTAAAGATGCACATTTTTATTTGTGAGAGAAAGGAACTGAAATAATATAAATTACATGGAAGAAATTTAAAGAACTCAAGTTCTTGAAATCCTTAGTAATTCAAGTGTCTTTCCAGTACAAGCTCTTTCCTGAGGCAATTCCCATTGTGTGGCCTAGTTCATTCCTTCTGAGAAGAACATTCCGGCTATTCTGTTACCTCCATGACAACTGTGCTTTTACTACTTTACTTAGGACATCAAGACCCCTTTAACAGCTTCTCTATTCCTCTGAATTTTTAATTAGTTTATTGAATCTTTGAACTATCTTCCTAGAGCTCAGAAATTTTTGCTTCTACAATTTAGCCTTTCTTTGTCAATGATTTGCTCTAACCTTTATTAGAATGTCAGTCTTCTGAGTATGTCAGGAAATCTAGTAAATCTCATTACTAGAAACAACAAGTATTTTCAATAAATTTCTCTCCCAGAAACTGCATTTGAAATATTTTTATTATTTAGGAAACAGAATAATGAAATAAGATGGATAAAACCCCACTTAAGATGTATAACACCAAATTATCTCTCTGAAAATTTCCTGTGTTAGGCTGAAGCAGTGGCTCAGTGGTTACGGTGCTTGCCTGGCATGTTCAAGTACACAAGTTCAAACCCCAGCACCCACACAACTAAGTGTCAGGGCAATGAAACCCATATGAAAAACTCAATAAAAATTGATTCTCTCTGTCTCTGTCTCTCTCACTGTCCTTCTGTCTTTAAGAAAACAAAAAGAAAAAAAAAGTTCTTGTGTGAAATGATTCCTTTGGCTCTTATGAAGATCAATGCTTTATACACACCTAATATATTTTAATATGTATAAGCTATTTTACTGTTTTGTATAAGTAATCCTCAAAATATACTAGTGATAGTAAATGGAATCCAAATTTTTATTATGGTTTGTTTAAATGAATGAGAAAAGTAAAATTCAAAAAGATTGATTAACTTGCCTTATCTTGTAAATGTAATACTTGGTCACACAAAGATTTAAATAAAAACAAATCATCCCCAAAACTTAAACTCACACCATTTTGCTATGTTTTATAACTGCATTACCAGTGAAGAAATTTTGAACAAAAATTTTTGGTGGGTTTCTCCTTCTTTTTCTGAGATTTTACTTTAATAAATGGCATATTTTTTACTATAAAATTCAGACAAACAGCATTTTTCATGGAAGATTCATGCCTTAGGCTCTGAAATGATCTGAAGCCACACTATTCTCCTTCAGGGTTTGGTTCAAAAACCATTCCCATGATGACGTACTTTGATGTACATCAAATTTATTCTGTTTTTGTGCGGTTTTCTGATTTAACATCACCACTAGTTCTATTTTAATTAGCTGTATTTGGAAGTTTTTTCAGAAATGCTTGAAAAATGTGGTCCATCAGAATTAAGTCACATTATTTTCTAGGTCAAATTGAACAAGGAATCAGAAGATATACGTTCTGGTCCATAGAATGTGACTAATTGGCTGTGTGATCCCAACCTTGAAAACAGAAGTCCTTTAACCTCTCTGAACCTTTCTTGCATCATAATTCAGTGACTGGACACAGAAGCTTCCAACTTCCTTTGAAATTCAATATTATGTAAGCTACTTTCTTTATATTCAGCCTCCTCCACAGTGTCCCAGCATGTGCTCCAAGTCCCTGTCTCCCTGTCTGTACTCTAGGGAACTCTCCCCTAGGGAGCCTGGAGCCTGCATAAACATAGAAGGTGATCTCTGCAGGTTCTCAGTGGACATCAAACCATCCCCCTGTCCTTTACAATTATTTGTTTATTTGTTTGTTAAAAAATATGGAATGCTGCTGATGCCGGTGATGTGGATGTCGGGTTTGTGTCCTCTCGGAGTTGAAGAATGAAACCGAGGGACACCGAGGCAAGCAGAGTAAACAGAGTTTATTTAAGAA
>PVKS010024258.1:0-31432 GCA_004027875.1 Aplodontia rufa
CATCCCATTCACTGATTTTTGACTTTACTTCCTTCACTTTAGGAGACATGTTGAGAAAGTCTTTGGCTACTCCCAAATGTTGAAGTGTTGGACCTAATTTGTCTTCCATCAGTTGCAAGGTAGCTGTTTTAATTCCTAGCTCCTCGATCCATTTTGATTTGATTCTCGTGCAAGGAAAAAGATATGGGTCTAATTTCAACTTTCTGCAAGTGGCTGTCCAGTTTGTCCAACACCATTTGTTCAAGAGGCTGTCACTCCTCCATGTAATATTTTGCCCCCCTTTGTCAAAAATCAGATGTTTAAAGATTTGAGGATTTGTTTCAGGGTCTTCTATTCTATTCCATTGGTCTTCATTCCTATCTTGATACCAGTACTATGCTGTCTTTGTTACTACGGCTCTATAGTATAGTTTTAAATCTGGTATGGCGAAACCACCTGTTTCATCTTTCTTGCTTAGTAGTGTTTTGGCAATTCTAGGTTTCTCATTGTTCCAAATGAATTTGAGAATTACTTTTTCTATGTCAGTAAAGAATGACATCGGTATCTTTATAGGGATAGCATTAAATCTGTATAAAGCTTTCAGTAGAATGGCCATTTTTATTATATTAATTCTGCCTAACCAAAAGCATGGAAATATTTCCATCTTCTTAGGTCGTCTTGTATTTCATTCTTCAATGACTGATAATTTTCATTGAAGAGATCTTTGATTTCCCTTGTAAGTTTAATTCCCAAGTATTTTATTTTTTTCACATGGGTTTTCTTAAGCAGCAGAGTGACTGCTCTCAGCAGTTTACTGACCCAGCCCTGTGGATCAGTCAGGTGGCCCTACTCACCCTCCCCTGACCCTGAGGAGCACCTGAGCAGTCCATTCCTGTGTGGCTCAGCCTACTAAGAGGCCCTGGGAAGCATACAGGCAACCATATCCACCCACCCTGGTTACTAGGAGTAGACAGATCACCTGCCCATGCACTCATAACCCAGAAATCAGGTGGACAGCTGCTGGTCCATCTCTGGAGGCCCATGAAATCACCCATACAGTCCTGGGACATTACTGAAAGGAATGAAGAAAGTCTTGTGGAATATCATTAAGTGAAAAATCATTTGCATTATTGATATTTAAGAAGAGAAGACAAAAGGCACAGAAAACTTACTCAACAAAAAAACTGCTGAAAACCTTCCAAATTAGGAGAATGATATGGACAAACAGGCCCAAGATGCTTAAGAAAACCCTAAGAGGTTGGACTGAAAAAGGTCCTTTCTGAGGCGTGTTATAGCCAAACTGTCAAAAGTGATAAGACAAAGAGAGTTCTAAAAACGGCAAAAGAAAAGTATCCAGTCACATATAAAGGGATCCCACTAGACTATCAGCAGAAACCTTTCAAAGTCCTCAGAGAGAAAGAAAGGGGGAAAAAAGGTAAACACGAATACTGCCCCCAGCAAAGCTACCCTTCAGAAATGAAGAGGAAATAACAGTGTCTCTAAGAGAAGCAAAGACTGAGGAATTCATCACCACCAGACCAGCCCTGGATTAAATGTTTAAGGAAGTCCTATACTAGAAGCAAAAAGGCAATAAATAACTGCCATCAGGAAAGCCTGCCAAAGTCAAAACTCACTTGGAGAGCAGAAACATGAGAGAGAAAAAAGAACAGAAGCAAACCTTATCAACACAAAGAAAATGTAGCCACGAAGATAGAAACCAAAAGAGGAAGGAAAGAATGATAGATCTGGAAAACAAAAGAACTAACAAAATGACAGAAGTATGTCTTTACTCTTCAATAATGTCCTTGAGTATAAATAGATTAAATTTCTCAATTAAAAGATTTAAACTGACTGAATGGATGAACAACAACACAAAAACCAATAATATGCTGCCTGTAAGAAACTCACTTTACCAGCAAGGACATCCATAGACTGAACGTGAAGGAAGAGAAAAAGATACACCTTGCAAATGGAAAGCAAAAATGAGCAAGAGTAGCTATACTTAAATCAGATCAAATAGAAACTAAGCCAAAGGCTGTAAAAAGAGACTGGTCATTATATGATTTTAAAGGTATTAATTCAAAAAAAGGAAATAACAATTGTGTGTGTGTGCATGTCCAGTGCTGATCACTCAACAATATAAAAAAGTATTTAGATCTACAAGGAAAGATAGACTCCAGTACAATAAAAGTTGGGGACTTCAAAACTCCACTTTCAATGGATAAATCATTCCAACAGCAACAAAAAAAAAGTCAACAAAGGAATACCAAAGTGAAACTATACTACAGGCAAAATGGACTTTGTATTACAGAATATTTCACCCAATAGTTGCAGTAGGACCATTCTTCTCATTAGCACATGGAACATTTTCAAGGATTAACTGCAGTTATGCCACAAAACAAGCCTAAAAAAAATTCAAAATTATAGCATGCATGCTTCTCTAGTGACAACAGAACAAAGACAAATGGGATAGAGAAGAAAACAAGAGGAACTTTAGAATGTCAACAAATAAAATTAACAAATTAAACAATACTACTTGAATACCAGTGTTTTGGTGAAAATAATCAAAAATGGAATTTAAAAATTTCCTGAAACAAAAATGAAAACAACATATCAAAACCTCTAGGATACACCAAAAAGCAGTACTAAGAGGAAAGATTATGGCCATAAGTGCCATCAACAAAAAGGAAAGAGGAGGAGGAGATAAGAAAAGGAAAAGGCAGATTTCCAATAAACAACCTAATTATATAACTCAAGGATCTAAATGTGTAAAAGACATATCAAACCCAGATTTAGTGGACAAAATAACAAAGATCAGAGCAAATATAAATGAAATAGACATTTAAAAGGACAAAAAAAGATGAATGGTTTTTGAAAAGAGAAAAAAATTTTAGCTAGACTAACCTAGCAAAAAAAAAGAGAGAGGGAAGACCAAATAAATAAAATCAGAGATGAAAAGAGGCACATTACAACTGATACCACAGAAATACAAAGCATCATTAACGACTATTATGAACAATTATATGCCAACAAATGGAAAAAGATAAAAGAAATGAATAGGTTTCTGTACACATATAAACTACCAAACTGAACAATGAAGGAGAAAATTTAAAGAGCCCAGCATCAGGTAATGATATTGAATCAAAAATAAAAAGTCTCCCAACAAAGAAAAACCCAGACTAGGTGGCTTTAAAAAACTAACACCAATAAACCTCTTCCAATTCAATCTCTAGATCAGCATTAGTGTTACCAAAACCAGACAAGGGCACAGCGAAAAAAGATAATTACAAGCCAATATTCCTAGTGAACAGAGATGCAAGAATTCTCAAGAAAATATTAGCGAACTGAACCCAATAATACTTTTAAAACACTGTACACCACGATCAAGTGAGATTTTTCCCAGGGATACAAAGATAGTTCAACCTATGCTAATCACCAAGAGAATGAAAAACAAAACCACATGATCCTCTCAATGAATTCCACACAAGTATTCATTAATATTCAACATCCTTTCATGATTTTAAAAAAACAACCTTCAAAAATGAACCTTAATACAGTAAAGGTTATATATGATATACCCACAATTAACATTGTACTGAATGGGTGTAGCTGAAATTATTTCCTCTAAGATCAAGAATAAGACAAGGTTGCCCACTGGCGGGGACCGTTTCCACCATGCTGATTGACAAGGTCTAGGCATCCAGGCATGGGGAAGGGCTTGGCAAGGCCACCATTCCAGGAAATTGCAGCTGTTATCTCTCCTAGAAATTGGATGTTCTCTTATAACGATCACAATTTATATCTATGCTTTCGCAGATTAAAATTCCAGAAAATTTTGTTATTGATGATAAAGATTGTTGTAAAAGTAATAATACTTCATTAGGTCTGCAGAGTCTGAGGGAAGATGAGAAATGCCTTTTTAAAATATATTAATATCACACTAAAAAGCCCAGATAACCAGAAATCCAACTTTCTTAAGAAAATTACATTTACAGGAATTACTCTCACCATGTTGATTACACCTAGTCTTAGTCCTGTTAATGCTTTACCAGTGAAACAATCAAAGACATATAATAGGAGATTTGTTGTTCCCACAGTACAGGGACCACCATATGCAGCCTATAATATTGGAGGACGTTTGTGGTATCCACCTAGAGGAGCCCAAGTAAATAATTATTAAGACCCTCCACCCACAGACCCACCATTGCTTTTTACAGGAATATACAATGAAAATGGAGAATGCTAATATTAATGGTAAATGGACTAATGTCCAGCACTTGCCCTTTCTTCAGAGACTTGGACTTCAGGGGCTACCTTGGAGATGTGGGACAAAGGAACAAAGAAACAGCATACGTAAACAGTTACACAAATATTATCTAAAAATCAAGTGTCCACACTGCGTACTATATGAGTAAGGACCATGATGTTTTTCTACTTCTCATTTTGCCTTTGTTTTTAAGTAGTTTAAGTTTCTACTTCTTAGCACATAGTAAGGACACAAAAATTTTTGTATGGTTATTAATAGTAAAGTAACAACAACATAATTTTCGTTAATATAGAACTGTAATACAATGGTAATTGCTTGCTTGGAAAAGGGCACTAAAGCTGGACAATACTGTATTACCAAAAGCAAGAAAATTTCCTACTAAAATGCTTGTCCAAAAACTTTTGAGTAAATGTAGAAAGCTGACCTTAATGTATTCTTTAAGTGTAACACAGATAGAGGGTGTAATTTCTCAAAAAAAAAAAAGACACAGAAAAAGAAAAAGAAACATTGTAGTTAATGTGTCAAGGAAGTATGTTGTATTGATGGCTAACATCAGAGATTACCAAGAAATTTAAAAAGAAGTCAAATGTAACGAAACAGTTAATGAAAGTATTATTTTGCTACCTGTATAAAAATACATCACAATAAAGACAGCACTTTGCTCAAGCAGGGTACTGTGTCTGTTTGCATCTTGTCCTGGAGGTTCAAGATGTTCCTCCACACCAACTCCACTCATCCTTCGGGGACCCAAGAGTTCTTCTGGGGCTGGCTCCCGGCAGCCCACTTTCATTGCTCTTAAGGACTTAAATGTAAGAATCAAAACTATGCAAGTACTACAATAAAACAGGGGAAATGGTTCAGGGCGTTGGTCTGAGTAAAGAGATTTTGTATATAACCCCCAAAGCACAGGCAATAAGAGCAAAAATTGACAAATGGAATTACATCAAACTAAAAACTTTCTGAATGGCAAAGAAAACAATCAACGGAATGAAGAGACAACCTATAGAATGGGAGAAAATATTTACAAACAACTCATCTGACAAGGAATGAATTTCTGGAAAATGATAAACTCAAATAACTGAACAGCAAAACGATAATAGTAATAATAACAATCTGAATTTAAAAGGGGTGGATAACCTGAATAGATCTTCTCCAAAGAGATTATTTAAGTGACAGCAAGAGTAATTCCAACATCTCAGAAGGCTGAGGCAGGAAAATCACAAGTTCAGAGCCAGCCTCAGCAACTTAGCAAGGCCCTAAGCAACTTAGCGAAACTATCTCAAAATAAAAAAATAAAAGCTGCTGACAATGTGACTCAGTGGTTCAGTGTCCCCGGGTTCAATCCTGGTACCAAAAAAGAAAAACAAAGAATATGAAAGAATATTCCACACACCTATCATCAGGGGAATGCAGATCAAATCCACAATGAAATCAAGATCATCTCACCCCAGTTAGAACAATTATTATCAAAGCCCAAAAAATGAAAAATGCTGTTGAGAATGCAGAGCAAAAAGTCTTATACACTATTGGTAGAAATATAAACTAGTACAATCACTTGGAAAACAAGTATGAAGATTTCTCCACAAACTAGAAATAGAACTACCATATGCTCCAGCAATCCCACTATTGGATATATAACCGAAGGAGCTGAGTTAGTATGCTAAGGAGACACCTGCACCCACACATGGATTGCAGTGCTGTTCACAGTAACCACGATATGGAACCAACCTGGGCCATCGACAGATGAATGGATGAAGAAAATGTAGTACGTACACCCAACGGAATTATTTTCAGCCATAAATAGAATGAAGCTCTGCCAGCTGTGTCAACATGGATGGAATTCGAAGATATTAAGTGAAATAAGTCAGCAGAGAAAAACAATTCTGCACGTCTCACTTTCATGCGTGGAAACTAAAGAGTAGAATAGTGGTTACTGGAGGCTGGGAGGGGCTTGGAGGGCACATGAAGAGAGGAAGACTAACAGGTATAGGGTGGCAGCTGGAGAGCAGAGATAACTTCTAACGTTCTACAGAGCAGTAGGACAACTATGTTTGACAACAATTAATTACATATTTCAAATTAGTTACTAGAGAAGATTTTGTTTGGTTCCCAAAGCAAAGAACAGATAAACAGTTGAGGTGACAGATGCCAGTTATCTGGATCCAATCATTACATACTTTGTACATGTATTGAAATGGCACACTGGACACCATAAATATGTACAATTACTTTGCGTCAATTAAAAGTAAAAATATATTTTAATAAATAAAATAGTAAAAAATAAATAAAGCCATGAAAAGACAGGGAGAAAACACAAATGCATATTACTAAGTCAAAAAAGTCAATCTGAAAAGCCTACAGACTGTATGGTGCCAGCTACGTGGCGCTGTGGAAGAGGCAATTGAGGTAGGCAGTAAAGCTCAGTGGTTTCCAGGGGCTGAGCGGATGAGGGATGATTAACAGGCAGTGCACAAAAGGGTTTTTAGAGGAGCAAAACTATTCTGTTATGATACTATATAGTATGACAATGTAGTATCAACATCAGAACATTACACGGATATTTACTACCTATTTATGAAAACCCGCGGGATGTACAAGAGTGAACCTAACGTAAACTATGAACTTTGAGTGACAACGAGGCATTGATGCAGGTGCATCAATTATATCAAGTGCCCACTCTAATGCAGGATGTTGAACACAGAAGGTTATGCATGCTGGGCAGGGGGCAATTGAGTAGAGGACTCAGAAGGGCAAGCAAACACTGCTGAGTGGTATTGGGGTACAACCAGAAAATAAGAATACCACAAGAACACTTTCTAGAGTCATTTTTAGTCCACAGCAGGAGAAAAATAAAGGCTACCTGTTCAGAGATCAGAGACAACAATGGGCACCACCTCGGTCCATGGCATGGTTTGCTCAGTTTTAATGTGGGGACATGGAATTGTTTTCCAATGTATTAACGTTTACAAAGCTTCCAGATGTTAGGTGCAGAGCAAAGTGGGCTGGGGAAAGGTATAGATAATGATAAAATACAATGTCTGTTTGGAGCAGAGCTGCAGAGCTTCCAGTTGGGCAGGAAAGAAGGACCATACACTCACAGAGAGGTTGATGGGGAAGTGGGTGGGAGGCAGATAATCATACGCTGAATAAAAAGTGCCAGCCTCAGTATTCCAAATTGGAGCATTGGCTCCCTACCAACTGCAGGCATGGTGACCCTAGGTCATCTAACCAGTTAATGCCTCCTTCTGAATTGATCTTAGAGGTAAACAATGTAATTTTAGGAGCAAGGCTAAGACCTTTCTACCAATCAAAAACTGTACTCTGCTTGCTAATGCTAGAAATTCCACCCCTGCAACTCAATTTCATCAGCATTTGCCATCTATTCAAATGCAAATAGCCTTAGGAAAGATTAGACTTGAAGCCTTAAAATTGGAGAGCAACTTACTTTGAATTTATTCATCTGATCTGAAAAGATGGCTTTGAGAGGGGAAAGGATATCATAAAGTCAAGTTCACTGAATACAGAGAAATATTTGGGTGAGAGATTGAGACTATTTAAAACATTCTATTAACTTTAGGCTTTGGCAAATTAATTTTCTTTTTGATAATATAAAATAAAAACACCAAAGGCTTGATCCATTAGAAGAACTAATCAGCTGAACTTCATTAAAATTAAAATTTTCAGCCAGGTGTCATAGCACATGCCTATGGTCCCAGCCACTGGGGAGACTGAGGCAAAAGGATGACTTGAACCCACAAGTTCAAGACCAGTCTGGACAGTACAGCCAGACCCTGTCAAAAAAGAAAAAAGAAAAATTAAACTGGGTGCTGTGGTTCACTCCTGTAATCCCAACTGCTCTGGAGGCTGAGGCAGAAGGACCACAAGTTCAAAGCCAGCCTCAGCAACTTAGGGTCTCTCTGGTTGCTTAAGGCCTTGCTATCTCAAAATAAAAAAAAAAAATATATAAAAGGACTAGGGATGTGGTTCAGTGGTTAAGTGCCCCTGGGTTCAATCCCTGGTATTAAAATAAAATAAAATTAAAAAGTTCTGCTCTACAAAAGACATTGTCAAGAGAATTAAAGCACAAGACACAGTCTGGGAGAAAATATTTGCAAAAGACATAGCTGATGAGAGATATTATCCAAAATACACAAAGAATGCTTAAAAATCAATAAAAAAGAAACAACCAGAACAAAAAATTGGCCGAAGACCTTAACAGATACTTCACCTATCTGGTCCCAGCAGGCAAGAACTGGACGTCTCTCAATCGGTGATTGACTGGGAATGACGTAGACCCACTGGTCCTGAGTTCTCCCTCCCTCTCTCTGGGAGCAAGGCCTTTTCCTCTCCTCTTCACTAGGAGCAAGGCCTTCTGCATCTCCTTCCTCTCATTAGAGCCTAGGCTTTTTACATTTCCTCTCACTAGAGTACCCCTTTCTACTCCCAAGGCTTTTCTTTAGAGTCCCTGTTTCTACTACAGAGACTTTTCTTCTTCTTTCACTAGAGTCCCTGTTTCTACTGCCGCACTAGAGTCTCTATTTCTACTGCCTGCATGTTTCTACTATCTCTTACTGCCACCCTGTTTCTACTCTCTGCTGCTGCTGCTTCTCTAGACCACCTGTTTCTACTGCATGCAGGGGAGAAACCTCTTCTTCCTCACTAGTTCCTTCTACCTTTCTCTCTCCGTACACCCGGTATTTGTTACAACAACCAATAGGGACACAGTGCAAACATATTCAACCAATTATAACAAATGAGCAGCCAAATAGCTTAATCATGTGGTCAGGCAGTTTGCTAATTACTAGGAAGATACAAGCCAGCTGGGACAGAGTTGTTTACCACTAATTCTTTTACAAGCCAACTGGGCCTCTTACAGAGTTGTTTACCACTAATTCCTCTCTCTGGCATCCAGCCAGGCATCATGTTGGCCTTAGTCTCCAACATTCACCAAAGGAAGATGTACAGATGAAATAAGCATCAGAGGAGATGCTTCATGTGACATACTAGGGGGATTCACGATAGAACAACAATGAGATACCATCACACACCAACTAAGATGGCCAAAATCCAGAACCCTGTCAGCACCAAATGCTGTTGAGGCTATGGAACAATAGGAGCTCTTTTATTGCTGGTGGGAATACTAAACAGTACCACCTCTTTGGAAGACTGTTTAGTATTTTCTTACAAAACTAAATACACTCTCACCATAATCACACTCCCTGGTATTTATCAAAAGATCCCCCCACTGCACGCACACACACACACACACACACACACACACACAACCCTACACAGGATGTTTATAGCAACTTTATTCACAGTTGCCAAAATTTGGATGTAACCAAGATGTCCTGCAGTAGCTGAATAGATTAAAAAAAATGCAGTGCATCCAAACAATGAATATTACTCTGTACTAAAAAAAAAAAAGTTGCTATGGAGTCATGAAAGGAAACAGAAAACTTCGATACATATCACTAAGTGAATGAAACCTACCTGAAAAGGTTACAGACCGTGCGGTTCCACATGACATTCAGGAAAAGGAACAACGATGGACACAGTACAATGACCAGTGTTTCCAGGTGGGTGGGAAGAGAGAGGGATGCAAAGGTGGAGAGCAGAGGACTTTCAGGACAGTGGAAGAAATCTGTATAAAGGTGAATACGTGTCTCCATACATTTGTCAAAGCCCTTAGAATGTACAATACAGTGAACTCTGCTGTAAGGTATGGCTTCAGGTCATAAGGATGTCTCAATCCATAGTAGCAAATGTACCACCCTGGTGAGATGCTGGTAACAGGGGAGGCTAAGCATGCATGGGGACAAAACAGCTCTAAAAAGTCAAGTTGAATCTTTCAACAAATTCAATGGAACGAAAACACGTAGCCACTGAACATTTGCAAACCAACCAGAACACTAATTATGTTATTTATACTATTAAGATTATTATAAGTCTTGAAAAGATACTGAGGGAGTAGCAAGTGGGTCTTGTGGGGAGACCAGCGCCTGATTTGTCTCAGCCTCACTCACTGACATTGTAAAATGGGGTAACAGTATGTATTTCCAACTCTTTCTTCTTCATGCATTTGTTTTTCTCAGATTTCTTTCAACTATGGGGATCAAGAACAGGTTTGGGGTATTCTCATATCCTACAGACTATCTACCTATATAAATATATAGCTATATCTATATCATCTATATATAATATATATCAATATATATCTATATCATCTATATATAATATATATCAATATATATCTATATCTATATATAATATATATCAATATATATCTATATATAATATGTATCAATCTAATCTAACCTCTTTAGCATTCACCAGATTTTCTACAAAGATCAACAAGACACAGCATGACCTTGACAACATGACTATGACCTTGGTGCTCTCCCTGGAGGATCCTGGCCCCCAAGGCTCACATCCCCTTACAGCTCTGGCCTAAGTACATACATAAATAAAGGCTGTCCCTCATTTCCCTTAGGACTACAGGGGCGGTTGGACTTTCAAAAAAAAAAAAAGAAGAAGAAAGGGGAAGTAAACGTAGAGGGGAAAGAAATAAACCATAAAAACTGTCTGTTTCACACAGGTGCCTGATCCTGTCAGCTAGTTATTACAGAGCCCTAAGCCCTTGGCTATTCCCAATTTTACTTGGGAGAGGCAGAGGCATTATTCCCACACCTATAAGCCTCCCCTGGACCTACGGCAACTCCATAACAGACTGTTAGTCAGCTTTTCATTGCTGTGACCAAAACAGCTGACAAGAACAACTTAGAGGAGGAAAAGTTTATTTGGGTTCATGATTTCAGAAGTTTCAATCCATGGTCAGCTGACACCATCACTCTGGGCCTGAGGTGAGCAGCATATCACAGCAGAAGGACATGGAAAATGAAATTCAGGAATGAGAGAGAGAGAAAGAGAACAGGAGGATCCAGGGACAAAATATATATACCCATGGCTCAACCCCAGTGACCTACCTCCTCCAGCCATGCCCAACTTACCTACACCTACCACCCAGTTAGTCCATTCAAGTTATTAATCAAATGGGTTAATTCACCAATTAGGTTGCAGCTCTCACAATCTAATCTTTCCACCTCTGAACATTCCTATATTAACACAGGAGCTTCTGGCGGATGCCTCACATCCAAACCACAACACAGACTTCTTACGTATTTTACTCCCACGATTGCAGTGCATTCATGCACCAACACACGCACACATACGACACACCTGTCATGGACAAGGAAGAGTGGAGGAAAATGAGTAGCTGAGCTGTGGCTTCAGAGGCATCATCCTCCTCCATGCGGATGAAGGGGGTGCCCCTTGCACCTGCAGGAGGCCCACACCAGGACACTCAGGCTCCCAGGCAGCACACCCTGCTGAGAAGGGCTGGAGCCACCCGCCAGGCCTGCCTCTCAGGTCCCGGGAGTGAGGTCAGCAGGCAGACCTGCACAAAGACAGGAGCGCAGGGAGGGGACGTGGGGGGCCTTGGGTACAATAGTCTTGGGTACAGATCATCACCCTAATAGCCAGCTCAACATCTGGTACAATTAGCTACCCAGGAAATACTTGTTGTGTTAAACAATGAATGAACTCAATGATTTCTCCCACTGCTTAAAATCTGAAGTAAAAAACTAACTTAATGCCCTAGCAAAGCCCTGATAAATTCTAAGAACATCATTGATAGTCTCCATTGATTGAGCTCCAGCTTAAACATCTCTCTACTGTTCACTTTCAAACACAGAAGACTTTAAAATATGCTGAGTTAGAGAGATAACAATTAGTGAAATTAGCCTCCCACTGGAGAGGAAACCAGGGCAAGGCAAAGGGAATACTTTCAAAACTGGACATACAGTCAGAGGCAAAAAGAAGCTTCCATACTCGAATTAAGGAAAACATCATGTGTAGCAAGAGCCCATATTAGCTGAGCACTTACCATGCACCAGGAAATAAGACAGGCACATCCTTTATATTACTTTATTCAATCCTTAGAACAGTCCCACAGGCAAGAATTATCATCTCCATTTTACAAAGATTAAAAGTTAAGATTCAGAGAAATGGTTTTGTCCATGGTCACTTGTTTAAGTCATTAAGATCATGAACTTCAAAGCCAAACATATTAGATTTAAATTCTGGCCCTGCCTCTTCCTCACTGAACAATTTTAAGCAACTTAACCCATGTGTGAGTGGGTTTCCTCATCTGCAGAATGAAGCTAATAGTATTGCCAGTTCCTAGGTCATTGCCTCTTGTCTGCAGACTCACCTTTCTGTAAACAACTTTGGGACACTAGGGCCAGAATACTCCGAAACACATTTCTGCTTAGCCAGCTTCTCATGAGCTCTGCCAGCGTGGGCACTGGAGGAGGCAGTGGAGCAGGAAGGGAAGGCTCTTGCCCCTTCAGGTCCACCAACCTCCTCGCTGCAGAGTCACTGTCCAGTTTGCAGTTTTTCCAGTGCTTAGAGCCTCAACCTGGCCATATGCACCTCAGGGAAACCAGTTTTCCAAGCCTCTGACTCCTTCCTTGGAGGTGTGAATCTCAGCTCTGCAGGTGGTCCTCTAAGTGTCTGAGAAGTCTTAGTAATCCCAGTGCTTTCCCTTCTTCCCTCAGCCCAAGGGGCGGTAGCTGCTTCCTGGAATTGCTACAGCATGATATCTTACAGCCAATTCTGTTTTTTCCCTTTCCATTACCTAGTTAATGACTTCACACTTGGTCAACGGTTCTTCCTATTAAATTCTACATTCAAATTACTAGTGTGGGTTCATTCTCCTGATATGCCCTCAGGGACACAACATCTACTTCAGAAAGTTGTGGAGAGGATTAGATGAGATGATCATTTAATGTGCTCCGCTGTACCTGAAGCATGAGGTTTGCTATTATCATCTGCTAAGTGTTGCAGCTAAGTGGGAACCTGAGTCTACCCCCCACCCCAAATCAACGTGGTGCTCCTCTAGTAAAAATAGAAAGAATCTGCGCAGCACCAGGCTTAGTGCTGCCACATCCGCGGCCCCTTTTAATCTTCCAAACACCTCTCAGATGCTACGTATTCTGGCAACGTTTTTCTCTGACAACAGACATCAAGAAAGGTACTGAGTTCATTGCCTGAAAGGTTTTGCAAGTACTGCAACCAGAGCAAAGGTCTACATTGAACCTCTGCAAACTCTAAGAAATCCATGTGCACCGTGGATTTCAGTGTGTGTGTATGTGTCTCTGATTAAGATTTTGGTATTTTAAATATTCTATTTTTTCATTTTTTTATTATTTTGTATGTATTATTTTTCAAACTATAAAAGAAATATAGAATTTTCTTAAAGAGAGGGACAGAGAGAGAGAGAGAGAATCAATTTTACTTAGTTTCTCATTTTGAGACAGTTTTAGGAGAGAAGGTAAACTGGCTAGGTCGTCAAAGGGTCCCATCTAAGAGCTAGCTGGTAGAGAGAGATTGACAGGGCATGCTCAGGGCCTTCATATGCAAATGACCATGAGGCTCACCTGTGCCAGCAACTCCTTTGTCCCTCAGGTGGGAAAACTAAGAAATGGGAATAGACACAGATGGGAAAGAATTGCTACCTGTTTTGCATAGATTTTAACCAATGACTTTGGTGCTAAGTTTCAATGCCTACTTTGCATAGGTTTCAACCAATGATGTAGATGCATTTCTCAATGCCTGTTTTGCATGAATGTTAATTATGTTCATACGCCAAATTAATATAACCTCTGGCCTGACCTCCATTACACGATGTCCTGCTTCCAGGTGCCCCTCTGCTTTTCGGAGACTCCGCTCTTCTTCCTAAATAAACCATATCCTTTTACTCCCCCTTCCATGGTTGTCCATGGATTTTATTCTTCAAATTCATGAGAAAGAACCCAGAAGATTGGCGCCGAATTCCCGGGGTGAATTTCCACCGCACCAAGAGCTGCAACACCCAGCTTTTAGCTAGGGAGCGGCTAACACTATTTCAACTGCAGACACCTGCAGCCAGCCCAAATTCCCAGTTTTACTTGGGAATGGCTGCAAATGCTAGAAGCGGGCTATTTTGGCTTCTGGAATCTGTAGTGGCCCAGACTCCATTTGCCAGTGGGAGCAGAGAATCTGGCCTCATCTCAAAAACTGCACATCAGTTTGGCTTTTGTTGCTCCAAAATCTCGTTGTGTACATGATGCTAGGGTTTGAATCCGCAGGCTCACGCATGCAAGGCAAGTGCTATAACTGCTGAGCCACCACTCCAGCCCCAGAAATATGTGGGAAATAAGTGCTTTCACATGTGTGATCTCATTTTATCACTCAGCTATACTACATTTAGGGGTATATCCATCTTCTTTGCACAAATATGTGCAAGGTCACATAGTGAAGTGACAGAACCAAGAATTAACTCCAATTCTTTTGGACTCATGTTTTAACCAATTCACCACAGGCCACAGGTGAAGGTCATTATCCACAACAGATGCTGAGAGATTAGTGTTTAGTAAAACTATAAAGCAAGATAGGAACAAACTCCTCCATTGGGCGCTGTTGACTCATGTTCCAGAATTCCTTAAGCCATGGGGAGATTCTCAGCTCTGTCCCTGGATTTTAAGAACGTTTATCTCTCAAATTCTGTTCCATTTCAAGGATCTGTCTCCATTTCTATTTTACTATTACGGAGGCAAAGCAAATGAAAATCAAAACCCACTCTCTTCTAGATACATCCTGGTCCTCCAAAGGCAAGGCATTCTCTGTGGTCAGAGGTGGGAAAAAAGGAAAAATGCAGAAGGGAAAAAACATACCTTTTGCTTGGTGCTCGATTTCAGGCCAACTCGGGAATGACTTTTGGACTAGAGGAAAAATGAGAAAAAAATCAGTGTAATGTTAGAATTTAATCTGAAGTAATTTCTTCTATAAGGTAAAAGTTTCAAGTTAAAAATCCTCTTCCCTAACCTTCCTCCACAGCCTCTAGGAATGAATCTAAGAATAGAAACGCAGCAGACTCCAGTGTTAGATTTTATCCACTGCATGGAAACCCGCAGTCCTGAACTGAGACCAAGGTGAGTCCACACTTCATCAATGCCTCCTTCCTATTTACCAGGTCAGCATCTTTCCCCCAAGGATGCTGGCAGAAGCCAAAACTGCAGCATGCAATGAAACAAGTTGCAGCTTTCACAAGGAGAAGGGAATGAAGGTGAATAAAGCAGAGTCAAGGAAGACAGGAAGGTGGGAAGGAAATCAGTGCCCTATAAACTCAACAAAGAGAACACAGAGGCAGGATGAAAAAGAACACGCTTTTGGCAATATTTCCAATTGTTTTTCTATAGGGCAGACTTTAATCTCTGCCAATAAATAAATTTTCATTCCATTGAAACAAATCTCTCAAAAACATTAGTTTGTGCATAAATATTTTTGTTTCCAGTTTGTGCATGATTATCTGAACTGATCTGGGATTAAGAAAGGTAAAACAGGCATTAAATTATCCAGGAGAATGTGGTGGTAGAGAATGTTATAATTTTTCTCCCGAAGAGAAAAAAGCAAAATCAAGCTTACTTTATTTAGTGTCCAGAGAGTGAATGTATTTGGCCTTAAGTGCACCATGAATCACAGTTAATTCTAGCATAGCTAGCAAAGATGTCTTCTGAAGCCAGAAGTCACAAACAGTTTGGTCTCAGGATGCCTTTACAGTCTTAAAAAATATTGGGGCTCCTAATTGTCCGGTCCCGGCCGGCAGGGACCGGACAAAGCATTAAACTAGACCCATTTGCTCTTAAGTTCTCCAAACACTTTATCTCTCTCTTTACCACGGCTAAAGGCCTCCAGGCGCTTCCCGCCTTCCCTCTCTTTGAGTCAAGGCTATTAATGTTCAGAGTCCTTGTTTCTATTGCCATACCAGAGTCCTTATTTCTGCAGCCGAAACTCTTACTGCCTGCATCTTCTACTGCTGCTGATCTCTCTGCCATCTCTGCTGCTGCTGCCTTTCTGACTCTCTCAGGCAGCAGGCGGTGGTCTCTCAGGCAGCTTTGCTCCTGGCTGCTGCTTGCTGTTTCCATGCTTCTTCTTCTCTGACTGCTTCAGGACAGGACTGCTCGTTTGCTCTACCTGACTAGTCGCTACTCTATTTATCCGTTACAACAGCCAATAGGGGTATAGTGCAAACACGTTTATCCAATTGTACAAATGAGTGACCAAATAGCTTAGTCACGCGGTCAGGCATCACGTCACTAAGGAAGATACAAGCCAGCTGGGTCAGAGTTGTTTACCACCAATTCTTTTACAAGCCAGCTGGACCTCATGTTGGGGAATCCCCAACACCCAATGAGCTTTTGTCTCCATTGATACGCACTTCTCTAGAAATGGGAATGGAGAAATTTTTGAAGTATGTATTTGCTAATTCATCTTAAAATAGCAATCACAAACCCATCTCATGTTACATATTTCATGCATTTTATGTACACATCAAAACAAAAAAATATGAGAATTTACATTTCTTTTCACAAATCTCTTGACAGTTTGGTTTAAATAAAAGAGCTAGATTCTCATATCTGTTTTTGCATTTAATCTTTTTTGATGGGTTTTTGTTTACAGTAAATGAAGAAAATATTATCCAGTGGGAAAAGTATTTGAAATAATCCTTTCAGATTACTGTGAATATTCTTCTCTGATAATATGCCAAAACTCGACAAGCATTAATTTCTTAAAGATTAGTTACAATGTAGAGTGTGAAATCATATCAAGAACATTTTATATTGTTACCTTGCTTTTGGAATAGATTTTTTTTTTTGTAGGAACATGCATTGGTCATTTGGGAAACAATTCACCTAAACAATGATTAGGTGAATTATGCAGAGTTTCCAAATAGAGACCCATTTCATTACATAATATAAAAAAATCATATTTATTAATCATCCACCTTACTCTAAAAATCAATTGCTGATAAGCTATTAAAATCACAATAACAGATACAAGTTTTCCAAAATTCTAATTTTCCATTGAAAGCTTAAATTTTATCACAGGCAACAAATACTTCAAGGAAATTGCTATTGTTCTAGCAAAAGGTCCACTTCATTCATTTTTACAAATATGTCCTCCAGCTACCTGAGTCTGAATAACTATTTCATCTCTTGTTCTTATAAGTGAAAAATGGCCTTCGTGCAAGAAGAGGCTAGTTCAGCTTATAATTGAATTGTACAAGTGCTTTTCCTCAGAACAGCCACTGAACGTTTGAATGCCACTAAAGCACTTCATGCTACTTCTCATTTTATTGCACGGTATACTTAAAAGACTTGTACTCAAGGGTTAAGATCTGGCACACTTAAGAATGTTCACTATTTCGTCAAGGGCATTCTCAAGTGAAACAGGCTACCCCCACCCCCCACCCACTGCACTGCAAATGCTCAGTGGTGAAATTATGATTACTAGTGGAGTTTGGTGGTACTGCTTTAAGTCACGCTAAAGCACCAACAGTTCTACCCACGACTGCTCTTGCACAATCAGTGCAGATAGCACCCAGGGCTAGAGTTTGGATTTTAAATGTTCCCCAATGCTTAGTCCCCGGGGTGGTATGCACATGAGAGATGGTGGGAACTTTAGGAGGTGGTGATGCAGAGTTTTAGGATGAGGCTGGATTCTCTGCTTCCTCTGGTGAATGAAGTTTGGGCTGACTGCAGATTTCTACAGCCGAAATAGTGTTAGCAGCTGCCGAGTGCATTGTACCTCTTGGTGTCAAACAAAGCACACCCCTGTAATTCAGCACCAATCTTCTTCTGGGTTATTGTCTCACGAATTTGAAGAATAAAGTCCATGACAGCCACAGAAGGGAAAGGTAAAAGGTGTAGGATTTATGTGTGGAAGGAGAGTAGAGTCTCTGCAACACAGAGGAGTACCTGGAAGCAGGATCACCTCTTAGTGAGTTAGGCTGGGGTTTATACAGGTTTTGGGTATGAGCATTGATTAAGATTTATGTAAAGCAGGCATTGAGAAAAGCACCAACATTATTGGTTAAACTCTATGTAAAACAGGCATTGAAACTGAGCACCAAAAGCATTGGTTAAAGTCTACGTAAAACAGGTAGCAATCTTTCCTGGTCTATATTCATCCCCATTTTTAGTTTTCCTGCCTCTGGGGCAAAGGAGTTGTTACCACAGGGGAGCCTCGTGGTCTTTTGCTTTTGAAGGCCCTTGTTAGCTTCCAGGTGTGGTTGAAAGGTGCTCATTGTCCTGACTACCTAGCCATTTTACCATCTATCCTAATCTCAAATCAGTAGGACCTTAACAGAGGGCCTCAGGTCATTAGGGAAATACCCTGAAGATCACAGGGGACCTGGTCTGTTCCTCTCAAACTCATGATGTAAGTGTTTTGCTCTGCCATGCAATCCTTCCCATAAAACGTTGCACTCATCAGAGACTCAAAGCAAATCAAGGTCACTTGATCTTAGACTAGAATCCTCAAAACTGAGTTGAAATAAGCCTTTTCTCTTTGTAAGTTAATTGCATTACTATAACAAATCTGACTAATAAATCCAACAGAAAGGGAAAGGAAGCCTTTTTAATATCAATTTTGAAAAAGAGTTTTGATGTCTCATACTCCCTTTGAGAATCACCACCCTTAGTCATTTAAAGCAGTTGATGCTAAAACAATTAGACCTTCCTTCCTTTAAAAAAATGAATTTTTGGAGGAACAGAGCCAATAAAAAGTTGTTATTGTCCCAATCTCTTTCTTCTACTTTAGAAGAAAAAGACCAATCAAGAATAGACTTCTTTCTGATGGACAGAAACTGGACAGGAACAGGAACTTTATACAAAATCAAGAGTTCATCCTTCACTTAATTAAACAATGTTTTGAATAGTTTCATCTAAACTATTATGGGCTGAATTATTTACCACCAATATTTATATGTTAAAGTCCTAATCTCTCAGAACCTTTATATGTGACTGGTCTTGGAAACAGAGCCTTTATAAAGATAAATAAGGTAAAATGAGGTCATATGGGCAGGCCCAAAACCAATATGACAGATGTCCTTATGAGAAAAGGAGATTAAGACATAGACAACACACATGCATGGAAGAAAGACCAAGGGAAGATAAAAACATTTCCCTCAAGACAAGAAGAGAGACCTCTGAATGACATCAGCCCTGCTGACAGCTTGATTTTGAACTTCTGGTCTCCACAATTGTCAGAAAATGAATTTCTGTTGTTGAAGCCACCAAACCTGTAGTATTTTATTATTGCAGCCATACAAAACTAATTCACAGATCCCAACAAATCCACTCCAAAGAAAACATCAGGACTCCAGAAGAGGGAGATCCAGCAACACCCGGTGCTGAATCAAAGGGGCCATTATCCTCATGGTGATTGTCAGTCCCATGTGTACTGAGAGGGACTGTCTGGACCAGTGGCTCCCAGACCCCACAGTTCACAAATATCATCTGGGGCCATTTTTCCAAACCAGACTCCAGAAATTCCAAGTCAGGGGGTCTTGGGTGGTTCCCAGGAGTATGAATTTTAACCAGTACCCTGGGGATGTGAAATAGACAGTTTTCAAGCCACAATTTGAGAACCACTTACCTTCCACCGACAATGGTAGTTTGGAATGAGAAATAGGAAAGTACAGGAAATTATTGCTAGTTGTCTCTTTTTCTTTGAAGAATAAATGAACCTCCTTTTGCTCTCTGTATTAAATGCTTAGTGTTAAAATTCTTCATTTGATTGGACCGTGTGGGTGGGCCAAGACAACTGAAGCAGGATGAATATTGGCAAATTGCTGAAGTTCTTTAACCTCTCCAGTTTAAAAACGGCACAAAACACAAATTGTGTGTTTATTTAGGTTTTCAGGAATTTAGTTAGGCTTCTATATCATAGCAAATGCCATAAATATCTACAACTAGGCTTTTGTATACAAGTCAGCCATAATAGTAAACAAGATTTAAAGGATAAGTCTTCCATTTATAAAGGGAATTGAAAGCCGTTGAACTACCGTTTTCATTTGACATGAATGAATCCCTGATAAATGTCTTATCTAAGCAGGATGGAGGTTGGGCTTAGGAAAAGATCACCTGAGTCACACATACCACGCTATGCATTCAGTGCCCTGTATGCTACAGGGTGGCCTTCTAAAAATCTCTTTCCTCAGTTAAGCATTATGGAGTAGTGTTTATTTTCCCCATAGAAATAATTTTTTAGGCTATACTACAAAGGCCTATTAAATCTCTAACACAGCTGAAATGCTGTGAAATTACAATGAAAACAATAAGCTGTCACAATACTACCAAAGCAGATAAACAATAAAATAAATTAAGAAGCTATCTTATTTTTTCCACATACAGTATCTTGAACAATTGTGTAAAACAAAAAGCATACTGAATTTGAAGAGGATGGAGACTAAGGTAGAAATTCTGGCATTCTGAAAAGGCTATTATAGAAATCTCAAGACATGGTGTTCACTTAATACGTCTGAAAAGCCACCTGCCCATCCCCCAGGAGCCCTCAGTTCATGATTCCCCTGCTACTTTCAGCAGAGGTAGGGAAACCATCTAACAGGGATGGCTCTGCTTTCCTTGACTCAGGCATCACCAGGTCACTTGGACCTTTAACAGCTATGGAAAGGGCCTCTTAGGCCTCCTAATGGCAAAGAGCAGCCGCAGATCACAAAAGGTGGTGGGGTGACTCCCTGGGATAGACACGCTCTTCGGCCAGCTCTCACAGGGCCAGACTAGTGCCCATTGTTACCTTAAAGTCAAATGAAAAAAAAATGACTTTTCTCAAATAATTGAGTCAAAATTAGAAAATATGAGTCACTAAAATAAAAAGAACAAACAATATCGAGAATGCGCATTTTTTGAGCATTTATAATGTGTCATAATTGCACCATCCAATTTATATGCATTGCTTAATGTGGCCTTTATAACACAGCTAAGATGTCAGCATGACTGTAGTATTATCTCATTTTTATAGATGGGAAGACTGAGGCATGAAAAGCATAATGATTTACCCCAAATCATACAGCTGGTAAGTGGTAAAACCAAGACTTGAACCAACCCATTTGATTCAAAGTCCATGGTGCTAAAACAGTACGCCATATGAGAAAAATTACTCAGTGAAGAACTAGCTGAGTCCAGAGGAATGAAAATCAGATAATAAACAGAAACTGTGCGCATGAATAATTGCTTCAAATAAGAGGAAGCCATGGAAAACAGCATATCAAAAATTTACCAAAAAATTAGCCAAAACAGACTGGAGCTGGCAGCAGGGGGCCAAGGATCTCAAGATTATTCTCTGGAGCCAGCTGATGAATGCTAAAAAGGGAAAAGCAGAATAAATTTCATGAAGGGATAGGTAAAGGAAGGGCTATTATTTAACTGGTGCCACCTATGCAACAAACTATCATAAATCAAGTTGCTTAACTTGAAGATTATGTGCATAGCGGTTCATTGTAATCTTCAACATATTTAAATAAAAATAGCCTACCTAATACGGCAGCCTTCCAGTCCCACATGCACGCACATGCAACAGAGGCAAGAAAATCTTATAAAACAAATCCATGATTTCCTTCTACAACAGAATTATACCAACTGTCCCAAAATTCTGACCTTAACTCTTATTCAGTAGTGTTAATTGGAGCGGTGTGTTCTCTGAAGTTATTCCAAAATTCAGCAAGTGCTGAATGTGATTCTGCTTTTCAGAGCTACTTATAAAGATGAGCATTCTGAAGTCTAGGTCTGCAATGGTGATTAGGTCCATGACGTGCGGGACTTTAATGGAAACCCAAGCAGAATTTCAGTGACCTCTCCCAAAAAAGACCACCCAGTTTCTCCACCACTGATCCTGCCCAATTTAGCAGAATTAGGAAATGCTTCTGTTTGCTCAACCAACATTAGAGAGACCAATTTAAACCCTAAGATGAAGCTGATGAAGCAGCACTCTTACATAAGGCTCTGCTCTAAGTTCCTTTAATTGAATGCTGAGGACAATTTAATGAGATCACCCAGAAAATGAGGTGATTAGCAGCCCAGTAACTGACGAGAGTAGTAGACTGCTCTTCCACCGGCTGTACTTGGAACTATCACCCCATGTTCAGAGGATGGAACAAAGGACATCTCTAAGCTAACATGACATTAAGAAAGCCTTACACTTTGTGTCCTTGTCCTACTTTCTAGAACAAACACAGAAAGAAAGGGCTGAATGGAAATTTCCACAAGTAAGTATTGGCTACCTATGATTTGGAGGGTCTTGACAGTGCAGTCAAGACTGAGAAATGTCAAAAAAGGACACTCCCTTGACCTCTGAGTTGCTTTATAATTCGATCTTCTTTGAAAGAATCACAAAGGTTAATTGGAAAGACCAACGTTGTTTTGAGCTGCAATTCTTTCAGAATGCAGGGCCACCCCTTCCTTGTCAAGGAGGGGAAGGTACCAGCCTCTTCAGTGCATATTCAAGAAGTCCCTACTTTTAGCAGTATGTGTATGAAGGACTGGGACAAAACTCCCCCCTGGTCACTCTGAGCTCCTGTCAGCCCTGTCTAGATTCCCCTTCTCCAGTTTTATTCTCTTCCCCACCTAGAGACACTGAACAGCTGTGGGGCCAATCCTGCCCGTGGGGGATGGCTAAGCCGAGAAGCAGAGGTGGGTCAGCATCAGTCGCTGCTGGACATCTGAACAGGCGTCCATCCCCTTCCATCAGGTGCTTGTGCTGTGTACTTGCAGCATGGAGGGCCCAGCAGAAACACAGGGTCCTTGGGGGAATGCTGGGGGAAGGGGTGGAGAGTTAATGAAGCAATTCTATACAGAGACAGAGACAGAACTAAGGGAAAACGATAGGGTTGGGGATGCATCTAGAGCTAACAAGGGTGAAAAGTGATTAGCACCTCTAGTCCCACAGGGACAGAGAGAAAGGGTTTCCCAGGAGCAGGGAATGCTGCAGCCACAAGAGAGGGCACCCCCAGGAGGACAGTGGCTGCCAAGATGCTGCCCAGTGGGCAAGGAGTTGGTGCACTCTCCATCCTTTCACCCACCTGGCACCCAAAGCCACTGCCCATTGGCCAAACCGAAGCAGAAGGCCGAGGAAAGGGATTTTGGTCAGTAGAGGCCAGCCTGAGTGCCCCCTGGAATTAAAAAGCATTTTGTGGGGAAGCTATGTACGTATCTCTTTTCCATTTTTCTTACCAGCTTTCAATTTGTGTCAGTTAGAACTTATGGTTTCCTTTTTTATTCAATAGGTGATAACTTACTATGATAAGTATTTGAGTATTTAAATTGTCACAGATGGGACAGTGACCAATGGAAGCCCCTCAGATTGCTTCGGTGCCCTTTGGACCTGTCTCTGTCATTCTTTGGACCCTTCCTTATTTCCAAGCACAAAATGTTCTGGCTTCTTGTACCTTCCTGCCTCAACCCTTCAATCAACTGTTTCTCCAAGGATCCTTGGCTTCCTTCAGTAGAGAATGGTATAGAGAAACATATATAGAGAAAAAAAATCAAATGTGTATGTTTATGTGTCTGTGTACACACACACACACATTTTCATTTAAATTTATCTATGCACCTACTTACCTGCGTAGAAAAATCATGATTTTACACCAAACCTCCAATGCTAATCCAATACCACTATTTTAATTTTAGTTTTCTCCTTTTTTCTATTGATCATGCATTTCTCTAACATTGAGAAGCTAGGCTTCCATCTTGACATAATTATTCATTTAACCCATCTCGTATATGTCACCAGTCTCTATAATTACTGCCATCCCTTTCCCCTGGAAAAGACCTCCATAGCCTGCCTGGGTTCTGACCCCTCTCACAGAACTTATCCACCCCCACGTGAGTAAACTCCTCACCTCCTCAGGCTCTGACACCCTGTCTTGGGGACCTTCACTTATAGACACTCTTCACTTGGGTTCCAACACTCCAGGCCAGGCCACTGTCCTCATCATGGAAGGTCTTCAGTACCTATCCTGGACTGCACTTCTGCCTGGATCCCTGCTTTCCTGCCCATCTTAGCTTCAATAACTTACATGAGCAGCCCGTCTACACTGAAGCTCTACTTACTCCACACAGACTCTGACATCCACCCTGCACCAGAACACCTTCTGCTGGGATGCACTTCTCATCCCACACAGACTTTAGCACCTTATGCCAGACCACCATCTCTCCCACATGGGCTCCAACCCCTGCTGCATGCCACCCTGGCTTCCCATCCCTGCCTTCAGCATACTCCCAGCTTGCTCAGCTCCACATAATAGCTTTTATGGGAATATTCAGGAAAAGAGGAGAAGAAGAAAACGAATAGAAAGAGGAAGAGCGGGGTTGGAGGGGTGGCTCGGTGGTTATGGTGCTTGCCTGGCATGTGCAAGTACACAGGTTCAAACCCCAGCACCCAGGTACACAACTAAGTGTCAGAGCAATGAAAGCCATGTGAAAAACTCAATAAAAATTGATAATCTCTCTCTCTCTTTCTCCCTCTGAACTTTCATCATAATAACTTGACACCACACCTACCATACTGTGAGCAGCTACGAGCACTGAGCTCACACTCACTGTCTTCCTATTCCTAACAGGACCTGACACCTAGTATATACTACGCCTTTGCTAACGTATGGTGTCACACTTTCCTTTTTGCAGGTCCCACTCAGAACTATGGTCAAGTCACTTGGAACAATCACACACACCCTAGGAAGAGTTTGGTCACTTGAAATATTATATCTTCTGATAATGATAGTGAAAACAAACAGCTATTGTGCTCTTAAAAGAGACATAGACTTTACATGTACTATTTAATTTATTAATCACAAAAATTGTATAATATAGGTCACTCCTACATCAGAAAGAAAATCAAAGCTCAGAAAGGTTCTCTGACTGACCCAAAGGCATACTCAGTGTCTATGCTGGGTTGGAACTCATGTCTTCAAAGCTTTTTTCTTTTTCTTTTAGACCATCTCTGATTTTTTTTAAAGAAAGAAAGGGAGAGACAGAGAGAGAGAGAGAGAATCTATTTTATTTCATTTTTCATGTGGCTTTCATTGCTCTGACACTCCATTGTATACATGGTGCTGTGTTCAAACCTGCATCCTTAATTATAAAATATACACTGCATAAAATTTATCACCTTAATCATCCTTAAGTTTACAGTTTAGCAATATTAAGTATATTCACATAGTTATGCATCTCATCTCCAGAATATTTTCATCTTACAAAACTGAACTCTTTACCCATTAAACAACACTCCATTTCCTCATCTTCCTCGTTCCTGGCAAACATCATGTTACTTTCTGTATTTACAAATTTGATTACTCTGGGAATATCTCTGAGTAGGTTCGTGCAGTATTTGTCTTTTTGTGACTGGCTTATTTCATCTAGCATAACGTCCTCAAGTTTCAGTTAGGCTGTAGCATGTGTCCTAATATCCTACCTGCCTTGGTGGTATAGCCTTACAGCCTTCCAAAATGCCCTTCCTTTTTAAGGCTGAGTAATATTCCCTTGTGTGCACATACCACATTTGTTTCTCTACCCATCAGCGGTCATCAGAGTTGCTGCCAGGAGCTTTCCTTCTGCACTATTGCACCAAACAACCTCCTGCATTCCTGGCTGCCAGTTCCCTCCATTTACCCCCTCTCTGTCAGGACTTCCCCAGGAATGCTTGGGTGCTTGGGTCTGCCTTCCTGCCACTTCTTTCTTCCCACTGGCAGCTGGAGCCTCCACCTGGCCACCCCTGCCACCTGTCTGGCCATAGTTGGGGTGGGAGCTTGATTTCCAGCCTCCAGTTTCTCCCTGTCTACCCTGGCAGCATCAGTTCTCTCCTCCATGCCAGCCCTGTCATGAACACATCAGTCAAAAAGAGCAGGGCTTCTAAGGAGTGGTACTCCTGGCATACAAATTACTTGGGAGATGAATCCTTCCTCTCTTTTGAACATCCTTCTCAGGCATGACTAAAGCTGGGAAGCTCCCATTACACTAGCTCTATAGTACTGAGCAGAAGAAGCTGTGCTCAAAATAAAACAACGGTGAACTCAGCACATGATTAAGGCCAAGACAAATGACCATGATGTATTCTGGATCTGTCAGTCTCGCGTATGGAACCCTTGAGCATTCTGTGAAAACACAATGCCACAAAGAAAACACGAACAGAGACCAGACATTTTCACATTAAAAACTACAGATCCAGGGTCATGTCTTTAAAATTCTCTGAAGACACACAAGAGGCATTTATTCATTTGACAAATGTTTTCAAGTGTCTACTCTAGAACAGGCACAGGCTAAGAGCAGGAGATTCAACAGCAAATGAGACCGACACAGCCCTGTGCTCAGGAAGCCATGTAAAGCAGCCATGACCACAGTGCACTGAGTCTATCCATCCCTGCAGTGCGGTAGTTATGGAATGAACCAAAACCCACAGGGCAGAGCGCCTTTTCCAACTTGCAACTCTCCGTTCACTTTGTTTTAATTAGAGAAAAGGACATGAAGCATGAGAAGTAGCCATCTTCTTTTCCACCACCACATGAGACAGAGGATCAAGACCGCTTAGAGAGCATTTGGGAGTTCACCCCCACATACACCACTCCCCACCTACATCCTTGAAGGGCTGTTATTTTCATCTCTTTCTGTTCTGAGATCTCATCCCTTTTGTACCTTATTTCCAAGAACACATGAAGAACACCACAGCCCCAAAGTGTCAGAGCGATGCCCAATGGTCCCACACAGCCCTTACGGCCCTTCGTTCCAGGGTACAAGGAAAGTCAAAATATGCACATGCACTCAGAGACTCCCAGATGCTCAACTGGAGGATGTGCACACTCATTCATGCATCTGTGCAACTCCACGTGCTACGTGTAGTCACAGAATCCACTGTGTGTCAGCTGCTGCTAGGTCAGTAAGACCACTGCAGGGCATCCTGTGCAGTCACGTCGTCATTGTGCCTTTGGTGAACCCAAACAAAAATGACACCCCCTCTGAATTCTGGAACATCTTCAGGCTAGATTCCTCATGCTGACTGTCACTCGATTTTCCCTCAAACCTGCGAACTAGTCATCCCAACAAAGTTTATTAAAATGTTTATTAGAAGACTGTGGCCTTTGCCACCGTGTGCTGTTCTCTGTGGGATCCCATAGTGAACTTTTTTTGTGATGGTGCTTCCCAGTGCTTTTTCTTTTTGGTAATTCCTAATCTTCCAGCTTCTTCACCTGATTTTCTTGAGAGCAGAAAAGGAAAAGACAGATAAAGTCTTTTTCCACCATTAGATCAAATGAAGACTGACAGCAAGATGAGATGGTTTACAAGCATTTTTAAATGTGCGTGAAAGTATAATTTGAAGTATATACGTGTGCATTAAATGAAAAAAGAATAACATTTTTCAGTTTGGGGATGAAAACTAAAATATTTTGACAATCGGTTTTTTGGTGCTTTAATATCAAATAGAGGCAGCCTCTCAGAACATGCTTTCTCAGCATATCCTTTGTAAATTCTGACTGTTCTTTCAGATAAACTTCTCCCCATCCAAATCAGATTTTAATTGCTACTGTATTAAATCTATAAATTAAATGCAATTTGGGGAAATCTTTACATGATCTAACCTACTCATCTGGGAGATATTTGTTTTTAATAAACTTGAACAATTATGCTTCCAAGAGTTACCCTTGAATTCCAGAATCCCTGACCACCGCCAGCCAGACGGGCTTCATTGGGCATCATCATCACAAATATACCAAGCTGGATCCAGTGGTGAAATCACAGAACTTCACCATAAAAACACCCTCAAGTCCCTCAGTCATCAGCACAACTTTATGGCTCTTCATAAAGTTAGGAGCTCAAGATAAAGTTCCTATGCTCAAGAGCTTCATAATTTAGTTGGACAGGTACATAATATTTCCAAAAGGAAAAATAACCATAAAAAGTAGCTTCCAGTATCACATGTGCAGTACCTACAGGAAGAGCTGAGTGAGAAAGAGGGTTGAGACCATTCCTTAAACAAAGACGCAAGCATGACTAGAACTTGAGGAGGCCTTGAACAGCAGTCCTATTTAGGTAGGCAAAGATAAGACCCTAGCACATCAGATGCAGTACAATACTACTAGTCCCCAGGATAGGCTTGCCAAGCAGGGCAAGACAGGAAGAAAAAAATGCCTATGCTGTCTCTGGGGAACAATATACTGACCAATTTCTCCATAAGATCATGAAGAACAGGCAGAGAAATAGAAAAACTAGGCTAGTTTCAAACTGGTGAGGGCACATTATGTATAATCTCATCTGAATTTTCCATTTCGGGCTCACAGTATTTGGGCTATTATTTTTCAGTTTGATCCCATAAACAGTTACTGAAAACCTGTTTTTTCAGTCTTTGTGTATTTTGGATGTAAAAATGAGTAAGCCATTCTTTTTGCACTCAAGAATCTCTTCGATGAATGGTTAAATATATAAGCAAATGACAGCCAGTCAACATGGCGGGTATTATAACAAAGAAATGCAATGGCACAGAATATGAAATCCGGGAGAAGGTGTAGGAAGACTTTGAGGGGTGGAACACAGGCAGAGTTTTATAGGATGAAAAGGAGTCGTTAATCACACAGACAGGAGGAAGAGGATCCCAGGAAAAGGTAGTAAAAGGTATGAGGGAGAGGGGCTGGAGCAGTGGCTTGGCAGTTACGGCACTTGCCTGGCATGTGCAAGGATGTGGGTCCAAACCCCAGCACCACGTGCACAACTAAGTGTTGGAGCAACAAAGGCCATGTGAAAAACTGAATGGAATTGATTCTCTCTCTCTCTCTCTCTTTCTCTCTCTCTTTGAAAAAGGAAAAAAAGGTATGAGGGAGTAAGTCTGGGACTGCACATGAGCAAGCATAGAGGTTGACAGGGCTCCAGGGAGCAGATCTGTGTGACTTTAAGGAGGTATCTACCCGCTTATTACTCAAAGTGATCCAGACTTGACCTTATAAGAAATGGGGGGGGGTGGGACTTTGAAGACTTTTACATGCAAGGTATAACCCAAAAAGATTTGTTTTGGGGAAAAAACACTGCAGGATTAAAAAGTCTGAGAAAGGAGTTAGGAAAGTAGGCAGGGTTTTGCTTACGCTGCTTTTTTATTGCTGGCATCAGCAGTCAGGTGGGCTTCTCCCCGCTGCAAGTTCCTTAACCTCAGTTTTTCCTAGCTCTGAGAATAATAGTTATGCACTTTGGACACGTCGTTTCTCCTCTGTGGCCCTCAGCTACTAGATAAACTCTATGCTCCAGATAATAATTCTTCAGGACCTCTTACTTATGCTTAAGAGAGTCTGCATACATAGGAGGAGACGTAGGGTTTCAGTCTTTACCTTGATTTCCTTTGAACACAAACCAATTTAAACAATCATGCTGTCAAATTCATCCAAGATTTTTCTTTTTAAGTTTTATCTAACTTATACAGAGGCTTAAAACTCTTAGAAAATTGTGCCTTATGCACCGCACATGTTTGTGTGGACTTTAAACTGTATTTATGAAAACCCTGTGAGCTCTTTGGATTAAATACTATATTTCAGTCCTAAGAGCTATGCCAGCCCAGAGTGTACCCAGAGGAGCCTTCATACTCCCTGATTGCTCATGCAGCCTCCCAGTCCCAGCTCAGCCCAGTTTTATTAAAATTTCTATTAGTGCAACTCAGTTATGATTAAATAGTCTTCCTACTTTTTCAAGAAGAAAAGGATGTAGCTAACTCTTGATAGCCTGTGTCAACTGGGGACATGGATCATAGGGATAAATTAAATCCATAAATAATCCAGAAACTTCATTTAAGCCAAGAGCTCTAATCTCCTTCCTTAACCAATCTTTTCTGAGAGCTGTTAACAAAGTATTCAAATTGCCTTCGGTGAGACTTCTTGGTACAGGGTCAGTTCTAGGTGAAATTGGGAGGTGGCTACCAACTACCCTATATCCCTGAACCCTTCCTGGCATCTGTATCCCACCCATGACAATCTTCCTAAATACCAAATTTCAGTCTTCATTTTATCTGGCCATTTTAACTCTCGACTTTCCTCGGTTGAGTCTCTGCCCTGGGCTTCCGTCTCTGTGTTCCTCTGGGTCTCCTCCTACCTTGTCAATCATGCTATTTTGGTAGACCTTTTATGTCAATCACCCTTGTTTCTTTCTACCTCCTCCCCTCTACATTTTTTTTCCTTATTCATGAACTTCCTGGGAGATATCATCCATGTCCATGGGTATAACTATGATACTATATAAATATAGCTTTTTTTCTGAGCTCTTTTGACATAGTACATGCCTAGCAAATAACTATGAAGTTAAATTGAACACAAAAATGGTTATGTGCTTCTAATATTAAGTTGAAGTAAGACTGTCATCTCTCCTGTGCCTATTACTCAAACCTTTTCTCCATACCTGAATCCCTATCCACCTATGGATGCCCTGTGAGCAGTAATTGGATTCCACCCTGCCATTACAGCCCATATCTCATAGAAGTCCACCCCTATATGCTTCAAGTGTCAGACAGGGCAATTATCTTACAGGCTATGTATTACAGCCCCACAACTTTGCTGATGCACCCCTTTTACAACCCCAAATCACCTCTCAAAAGGTACTTGCAATGTCTCTCTACTCAAGCAGTTATCCACCTTCACCACTAGACTCTGAAAATGTACTTTAGCTATACCAATCTATAATAGCATTGAGCACACTAAAAAAAAAGTTGATGATATACCAGTCAATCTCCCTAATGAGATTGCAAACTCCATAAAAGTAGAAACCTATATATTCTATTCAATTTTGTGTCATAAGAGACTAGCACTAGGGCTGGAGTGGTGGCTCAGGAATTATGGCACTAGCCTGGCATGTGTGAGTATGCGAGTTCAAACCCCAGCACCACGTACACAATAAGGTCTTGGAACGAGAGCCACACAAAAAACTAAATAAAATTGATTTTTTTCACTCTCTCTCTCTCTGTCCCTTTCTCTTAAAAAAAAAAAAAAAACCAGTGCCATGCCTGACATAAACATCTTACCTACTCCCTTTAGGTAAAATGACTAGACAAAAAGGGTGGGTGTTTATGGATTGTGTCGTGAGGCTTTAACTTGGGGCCTGGAATGGATGCTTGGGCCAGAGTGAGGGAGCTGGCAGGCTGAGTGGAGGGCATTATGAACTGGCACATACTAGAGAGATGCTGATTTTCCTACACGTGTATATTCCTTTCTAAGGGAATGTGGCCCATTCACCACCCCCACCACCTTCATGACCTAGTCCCTTATCA